>PNEQ01094908.1:20906-37250 GCA_003012365.1 Medauroidea extradentata
CCGCACCGACGCCCCGACAGCGCAAGCGCTGGCCAGTTGGTCCACGAGCTGGTATTTGAATATTCCCAGCAACACCATAGCATGGTGCTCCCATATCCGCCACCCATGGGACGCGCTCTATAGCAGATGGTCGCTGCCTTCCCTTCCATGTGAGCACATCACCCTTCACGAGCTACACACCTTCGTTGCTTATAGGCGCAGCAAATCCCGGTGCGCAGCACCGCGAGAGAGCGATGCTTACCCCACGAAGGAAGAGAAGGCCAGGAGTAGAGAGGGCCGCTATATATAGGGGTTTCAGGGGGCCTGGCCTGTGATTGGTCGCTGAGGTGGCCAATGGGAGTGAGGCATTTTCTCATTGGCTGTCCTGACAGCCAATCGCAACTGACCTCTCCTGATTGGCTGATGTACTTTCCAATGATGGTTTAGCAGCAACGATTGTATTTTTCTCTGATTTCTGAAGAATGTTTGTCCAGATTTTACTGAGTTTATATCCATCTTCTCTGTTGATATTTCCAGGATGTTTTATTATTTCAATGGCTTCTCGTACTGTCTTTGTTCTGTAGTTTGTGATGTTGGCTATGGTCTGATACTGGTTGAATTCAACTTCATGTTTAGTGATGGATGAATGCTCGGCTATTGCTGATCTATAGTTGTCATGTTTGTAGTTACAGATGTGTTCCTTAATCCTGGTAGCTATCCTCCTTCCTGTTTGTCCAATGTATACTAAGCCGCATGAACAAGGAACTTTGTATACTCCAGCAAGTTGTTCGGGTGGAGCCTCGTCTTTCGTTGAAGGTAGAATAGTTTCCAGTTTTCTTGATGGCTTCTGTATAGAGTGTATTTCGTGTTTCTTCAGCAGTCTGCTTATGCGGTCGGATACTCCTTGTACATATGGGAGAACAGCAATGTTCTTGAAATTTTCTTTTTCGTTTAATCTTGGATGTCTGTTTATTGCCTGTTTTATCTGGCTTTTCTTGTAGCCATTGGCCTGTAGGGCTGCTGTAAGGTGGTCTAGTTCCTTCTGTAGATTGTCGTCTTCACATATTTTGCTTGCTCGGTGGACCAGTGTTGAGATAACAGTTCTTTTTTTATGTCATCTCAACACTCGTCCACCGAGCAAGCAAAATAAGTGAAGACGACAATTTACAGTACAATCTACAGTACAAGCGAATATTTTCACAAAGTGGTTCCAGCATTTTATTGAGAAAGTAAAACCAACCAAATACTAGCCAGTTTTGTTGATCTTAGATTGCCATTACAGTCATGTTCGGAACCTGGAAGTAATTGATATGGCCAGAGATAATCATGTGACCATTATTTCCCTTCCACCTCACTCAACACATAAATTACAGCCACTCGACAAGACCTTCATGGGTAGAGGCACGAGTATTTCGTGTATTCATCTGGCAATAGCCTAGACTTCACAGTTCTGTACGTGTACCGGCTGAAGCCAAATATCCATTGGCTCCTAACCGTACAAACGTGTAGCACGTGATACCCCCACGACTTGTTTCCTTATTTATAACTGGCTTGCAGTCGTCAAATGTGTGTTAAAACTACTCCCGTCTAATAACAGAAGGAGGAGTGAAGTATACGTTATTGACGTTCAACCTGACCTAGAATCAATACGCGAAATAATCGTGCCTCTATTCAAGGGACATTTAAAGAGCTACTACAGTAAGGAGGTTAGAATGTGGATTCGTCATTCTCGGACACCTTTAACTGCTTATGATATGATGGAGCTGTTTGGACGAGCCTACTTGAAGATACAGTCTGGAGAGATAGCTGTGCACGCCTTTAGAGCTACAGGAATATGTCCACTGAATACAAATATTATTTCTGATGCAGATTTCATAGCATCTGAAGCTGAAACCCAGAAAACTTTCAACACTTAAAAAACAATGCTTGGAACTTCCATTGATCCCTTACCGGAATCTACGATCACAGTGTCACCTCCCAGTGCTCATAGCAATCACCGCTCTGAACCACTTTTCGCAGCTTCTTCGACCTCGCCTGGCGAAGACATTCCAGTCCCACCTTCAGAACATCAAGAAGATCATTCGGGCAATTCGAAGAAGTGTTCTACACCAAATCGACAGACTCTTCCTGGGACCTCAATACAAGTAAGCCCTTTCATTATTTCACCAGTACCTGACATAAGGAAGAAATTCAGATCTAATCGGAGTCTTAGGGCTACAGGTTCCTGTAGGATAACAGCAAGTCCATACATAAGAGAATTGGTTGAGTAATTGGGACGATCGAAGGCTTCAAAAGAGAAGAACAAGAAGAGTGTTGATGATAAAGGTAGACCTAAAGACAAAACACGTAAAAAGCGAAGAGGAACACTCAAGTGGAACAACAGAACCAGGAAGACAGAACCCCCAAACGGCAAAGGATTAGTTCTATAGACGTGTCCGATTTAGAAGAATCCCAAAACGAAGTCCTTCGTCTGGACGATAATGACAGTGACTTGGATTTACCTGTTGGGAAGAAACATCCTAATGATGAGGATGCTACCACTTGCATGTTTTGCGAGGGTAGATTCTCTGACGGTAAAGGGGGTGAGCTAGGGATAATGTGTATCATGTGCTTAATGTGGGCACACGATGTGTGCACATGTGCTTAAAGTGATGAATATATATGTGACTTTTGCAAGTAGACGAGTGAGATATTTGAAGACTTACAGTGTTGTAGGGAAGTTTTTTTTTTTCATTATTTTTTCCATTATTTGGAGCAGAATAATTCACAGTTTTTATAATTGTATTCTTTTGTTTTTATAAGCTAATTAAGGCACATTTGTCGTCATCTTCTGCTATCATTCAAGGAGGCTGAATTTTAATAACATAAACTTTTACTTTGGACAATGGAGTTGGTTTCTGTAGTTACTCGCAATTTTTACAGTTTTTTACGATATTCTTACATAATCTCATTTACTGTATTTTGTTAACGGTTATGCACTGATTTGACATTGTTAGCGGTATGTCCGATCGGTTTCCTTGTTGTTTAATGAATTTTTTGAGTGTTGCCCATATTTGGATCCCTGTTTCCAATTGTTTGAAAATTCATATTTTTATAAAATTTCATGTGGTTGTCAAATGGTTTGTTTATAGTATATTTTTACATTCTGATCTTGAAGGTAACATGTTTGGTGTGTATGTACATGGATTATCGTCTTCACAGATAACAACATATTTGCACTGCATGGTGTTAACAAAGTGGTGGCCCATATTTGGACCTTCTCCTCTATATTTTAAAGAATGATCGATTTTGCTTTTACTGAACGGGCTATCAACGTGAATTTCACTTCACTTGGATACTTGAATAAATACGTAATGTTTGAAATTAAGAGTTTTCGTAATTCGACACTTGAAAGTGTGAAAAGCATTAAATTTGTTTTCTTTTTGCCAATTATACGTATCATAACCTGTAGAGTTATTGAGGTGGTGTTCACGTCAGAGTGATGCTTACGTAAGTACCTAAACAAAGTAATGCAAGTTTTATTTTATAACGTAACTTAATTAAAGAGAATATTGATTTGTAAACTTTCAAGGCTGACGGTCAGGAAAGCAAGTACGACCAACGAGAAATAAATTATACGGGAGCTTTCATTCGACAGTTCTATCTAGACATGTTGTTGTACATCTTCTATGAGCCCAGGAAATTAAAATTATATTTTAAAATTAGTTTCCATTAATAATTTCGACGTTATGCGGCGCAGTTGTTTATAGTTCCGATATAATGTTCGGGAGGTTCTGGGCTCAAATTCCTTTAAAGGCTACGCAAATGTGCAAGTCTGACACACAAAAAAAACTGTAAGGCAGATGAAATTAGTGTAATTGGGATGAAGTTCAAAAGTGTATAAAATGGATTATGCAGTCCACTGTCTACTGAAGTTCCTCGACAGCATCAGCTCACATATACCATCTCACTAACCTCAAGGCTGGGGCACCAAATATGATTATATTACAGCGAAACATTATCCCACCAAAATTCCTTGATGCCGCTTACCTCATGTGAAGGTTTTGAAAAACAAATATGTTATTGAAGTCACCATCACCAATGGTTGTTCTCGGGGGAAATCAGTCTTAATACCACGTAGACTACGTATTTCATTATATTGCCCTCTTGCATTTAGGAGTCCGTAATTACCCCACAATGTCAACTTTGTTGTGATTATATATAAGACCCAGGCGAAGTCGCTGTTAGTGGCAGCGACAAACTTAAGACTACTTTTCGTGTGGACAGCTATATCTACTCATCCTGCTGCAGAATTAACTGAACTACCAGATTTGTCTATGTAACACTTGACGACTAAACTACCTACCCAGTATGTACAATTTTTTTTTTCAATTAAAATTAATATTATCTAATCTAAGTAAAACACATAAGCAAAGCCGCGGCCACACTGCTAGTATTATTAAAAACCCTCATGCAAAGGAAAATATTTTAACTATTTAGAACATATAAAACATATTGCAAGCATGAGCATACGTTATCATCAACTAAAAGTTATTTAAAAAGCAGAATACATAAAGAAATTAAACCATTTACTAAAAATATTCAAAATCTCTATCTGTAAACAAAAATAATTCAATATATAAACCTAAAAAGGTTATTGTAATGTGAAATTTGTGGAATAAATTACAATCAATGTTATAAAAAATCACGAAAGAGGTAGATACATAAAAATTTAGAAGAAAATAACAAGAATTTGAAGTAATAAATTATAATTTTGAAATACATGAAATAGAATCAGCAATAGATGGCAGACTGAAAACATATGTTATAAGTAATTCAAATGGACTAGAACAAAATAATTTGAAAGTAAATTTAAAACTTTCAGCTTAGTATAAAATAGAGTTGAATAATGATGAAGAATATCACGATGCAGCTTTTGAAACTAAAAATTTAATTATTTTAGAAACAGCTGATCTAGAAGAATAGTATGAGAATAGGATTTCAAAAATGTTAGTAGATTTAGAAGTATTTGAAGCAAATAGATCTCAGTTGAACCTTAGCAAAATATTTGATTTTGAGATTCGAATATTTAAGTATAATCCATTTCCAGGTCCCTATGATGAAAAACTCGTTATAAATAGTTTCTACCTAAAAATATACGCGGAACAACTAACAGTTTATTTGTGTAAAATGTGTTATACTGGCTGTTCAGGTAAAACGAGCACTTTTGAAAATTACCTTAAGAAGGGAAAGTAATTTGTAGGGATAGGATTATTGCGCCAGTTAAATGACCTGCATGTTAGACTCCACTCTCCTGTGTATACTCAAGCTCCGACCATTTGTCTGTTTGCTGCTATCCACAGGAACAACATACAATGAACGAATAGACGGGGCTTGAGTAAGGTAACTTGGGGGAAGACGCCAGTCAAGCAGGTTTTTCACGTTTCGTTAATTATTATTTGAACACGTTTTTAAGAAACTTACAGGTCATTACTGACTTTCACAAGTGTCCAACAAAAATAGTATTCTATCGTGATATTTTTGCTCATGCATCTACTGTCCGCGCGCCAGCTCTGAGTCCCTGGCGGGTATGTGTTTTTCGTCCGTAAGTATATAAATAACACAACGAGGCCCAATAGCAAAAGACGTACATACTAGCCGTGATAACGTCGTAAGTTAGGACGTGTTTGATACTATGTTACTGTAGCGTACATGAAGTTTACGAAGAAAGATGCATACACGCCAGGGACTCAGAGCTGGTGCGCGGACTGTAAACATCGTGCCTTTATAATGTCTTAGATGTTGCATCTTCCCCCGAGTTATCTTGTAGATAGTACGTTTTAACACGCAGGTCAATGAATTCGCCAAATTGTCCTTTCCCTGATAATTATAATCGTGCGAAATCTGCGTCATTTTCTGCCAGGATCCAAACTATACAGCATGTCCGCAAAATTATGGACCCCATTTAAATAGGCAATAACTTTGGTTAACAAAGGTGCTATCAGAAAACGTTTTGTTGTAACGGAAAGCACATATTCACGAGTTTTGACAAGATATAAGAAAACTTCAATGTGGGCCTCATTCACAACCCAAAGCCCTTCCAACCGAAATGTGATGTTGTCCTATACCTTGTCCACAATTTCATATGAGATGGAAGTGACATGAAATTGATCAATACTGCTCATTCCAACGACCAAGTAACTTGTCAAGAAACCGTCGCACTTCCAACCCCAAATGTAGGGGTTCTCCATCGTGCTGGAAGAGTACGTGTTACTGCATATTGTCCAACTGTGGTCTGGTGTACAGTTCAAGTATGTTAAGGTGATTAATGGCTCGAAATACCGTCAGCTGGAAGAATACAAGTCAACTTACGCTCTCTTCGGAAAGAGCACACCACATATATTTCTTGGGGCTGTCAAGTTTAATGTTCAACATATACGTGTGTGCTTCCCGACCCTCACATGTGTCAACAAGCAACTGTCAAAATGGGTCATTTCTTTCCCTTCTCGATTTCGCCAGACTTCACATCACTCGATTTTTATGGGGTTATATAAATGACTAAAATAACCTTTCGGCTAGAACTGCATCAGGTTATGAATGAGACCCATGTCGAAGCTGCATTATACATGGTGAAATATCGTGGATGTGTGATTTCCATTGCAACAATTTGTTTTCTGATAGCACCTCTATAACGCGAGTTATGGCCTCTTGAAATCGACTCCATAATTTATGGAACTCGGTTTTGTGGTATACTGATCCAATTTCTGTATAGTGGTGACACACATCCACTACATCACACAAAGGCTCGATGACAATGAACTGTTACATTGTCCTCGGATATATACAGAGCAGTCTTCAGTTGCCTACTTTTCGCTCGTCTGTAATGACCGCGGTTTTGCCAAAACGTTAAGCACAAATAATAAAATATACCTCTTATTACCTGACCGGCCCATCAGCAAGCTAAATCCACTACAATCGGTTATCTGTACATCCACGGGTATGAATATTAATGGTGTCAACATTAAGAGCCCGTGTTTAAGATTACATACAGTTAATTTGATTGTATAGGTTGCTGCCTCATTGTACTGCAACACGACCGTTCATATAATATATTGTTACCTATTAAACTGCTGCGAATGTGTTTTGTTACAGTCTGTTTGAGGTTCACAAAGATCAAGCAAGCAGCGATATTCCTGGCCAGAGTTGACGGATATGCATCCAACATATGGAGAAGCTTGTGGAACGGCAGGAAGACTTGCCGCATATACCAAGCTTGTTATCCAAATCGTTATCCTCAACAGCAGTCGCTCGACGTCTTCGAGAGAGAGAGAGACATGTATGAGGTGCAAAAGACAGCACAGAAGGATCGAGAAGTGTGGTTCGACGAAAAAATCTTGCGGAGAGTTGAAGAAAATCCTCGTACCAGCATTGGCAGGGAGGTCAACGCTTTCCACAATGCTGTGCTGCACGTATTACATGAACAACAGATACATCCTTACAAAATACAGAATGTCCAGGGATTGTGCCCCGACGAATACCCTAAAGAGTATGAATATGCTGAGTGGCTTACACGCCGTAACACAGAAAATATGTGGTTCATTTTTTAACGGAAGAGGAAAGTTTTACCCGCGAGGGTGTGTTTAGTCTAAGAAACAGCCATGTGTGGGACAACGACAATTTATGCTCCACATGAACCCGAAGCCACCAACATAATTTTCCCATAAATGTTTGGGTTGATATTTTAAACGACAGTTTGACAGGACCTCGTATGCTGAAATATCTCTAGACACGATGGAGCACCACCACATTTCATCACGGTAGCAAAGAATCATTTTAATACAATGTGCCAACACAGGTAGATCGGTAGAGGTGGTAGCAAGAATGGCCACCTCAGTTACCAGACAAAATACACTGGTTAATTTCTAGTAGGTCCACATCAAAAGCATCGTATACGACAACCAAGGGACGAGTTGTTGCCAAGAATACATGCTTTGGGCAATAGAATTCGCCATACTCACAGTTTATTGCGGAGGTTTCAAACATAGATTCTTCCTAGGCGTGGGTGGTCGTCACTTTGAACAGATCTTGTACAGCATTACCATTGTGTGTTAACTGTTCGCTTTATGTCAATTCTATTTATGACTAAACAAAGTGACAACCATCACTCTATCTTACATTGTGTTTTAATTAATTCATGTTATACTCCTAACACATGTAGTTATTGAAACCATTCATTTGCATTTACATTGTTTTACAGAAAAATTAGTACTTTTTTCTGTCACTACAGCAAGTTTTCGATATGACAAAAGAAGTATGGGTACTATTAATTCTTGAGATGTTTTTTTTCGAACAGTAGCCACGTGTATTGTCGGCTTGCAAATGTTTCAATATGTTGTAAAATATTTTAAAATATATAAGTTTGAAGCTTTGGTGTTATGGTGATTTACGAAGGAAAATTATGCATGCTGTGTTTCTGAGGGCTGTGTGCTTGGAAGCTGTGTCGAAACACACTATGGACTAGCCCATGAATCACAAGCTAAGTGGTGGCAGTCACACCGAACTACCTCATAGAGACCTGTGTTGACTGCGCCTTAACCCTACGAGACCGGCCTTCGAGGCTCAAGTCACGTCCGAAGCATGATGTAATATCTATTGTTAGACACCTGCAATTCGGTGAATCCCCGGAGTTTTGCCGGAGTATATAAGCCCCGAATCAACAGATTTGGGAGAGTTTGGTATTGGTCGTGCTAGAATAAGGTGCTATGCTTATGGAGAGAGACTGGTGAACACATTTTGGTGACGTCAGAGTCTACAGTGAGGCTGCATGAGGCACATACCTTCGGAGCAGTATTGGGCGAAACAAGAGGACTTTTGCTGCGGGTCGACAGACAACAAGGAAGTGCGCGACGGGAGTCGAACCAAAGACCTCAAGAGTGAAGACAGTTGTGCACTCGGGGTGCTGCGCAGCATATGGTGAGTCATCACCACTTCGGACTGTTAAGGTTGTACTTTGTCACTACTTGAAAGATTGTTGATTGGATATGTGTCTGAACTTTTACTTGATTTGTAGTCTTTGATTAATGGTAAACATTTTTGTGCTTTAATTGCCAAAGTAAAATAACGTTTGTGTGATGTAGTAGTAATTGTGTGCATAATAAGAGTGTTGTGAAAGTTATAGTTGATTACTGTTTTGTGTATTTTTGTAAGCTTTGTGAGCTAGTAAATAAATAGCTTAATTCAACTCTTTCATTTCAAATTATTTGACCTCTATCCGAAAAACGAGCTCAGAGAATTGCCCACATGTAAAAGTTTTGCAAAACTTGTAACAGTATTCAAATAAAAAAATTATAAATTAAAAAAAAAAAAAACAACTACCATGACCAATGTGATTAAAAAGGTTGCATAAATATTCTGCAAGAAGATAGGCAGCATTAAATATGCAAAGCTAACTAACGAGCTTATTTAGTATACAGTAATGAGTAACAATAAGAATTAAAAAACTTATAACATTTAAAAAAAATTGAAATGAAGTAGTAAATGCTGTGTGTATAAATAGAGGGATCGGTTCATATGAAGTAGCTGTTCTAGATCACACACGTCTGAATCATCCAAAATAACCGCGACTCACAAAATTATTCGAGAAGGACATTAAATTAAATTAAGAGTTTCCTGTTTCTTACGACCGCCTGTATTTTATACCTATCTCGAAAACCTAACAAGTTTTTGCTTATTATATTTGCCGTGCATTTTTCTATTGTCAATTGTGGACAATGCATTGTTAGATTATTTTTAAAATAATGCAATAAAATAGTTAACGTAAAAAATTACGTTTATCACCATACGCAGGACAGATCATACTGTAAAAGATTTTTAACTCATTTGACCAAGGGTTTTTGCTGCTGACGGATTTATTTTGAAAATTTCTTTATCGCTCGAGGCTTATATATTTTTCAAATTTCCGTTTAAAATTTCAGCGTTTTTATTAAAATACATTAATATTAATTTTTTGTTTTTATTATGTCATCTTGTAGCCGGAAACATGGTTATTCACTATGAATTTTGTTCAGTTTTGTATGTCAGTTGGATCAAGTGTCATGCACAAAACCGTAAGATGCAAATTTTGATATGTACGAGTTATTACGCAAAAACTTTAGAGATATAAAACATTTTCCACAAGAGCAACATTTAGTCACAATTTATGTCTTAAATAAAAAAAAAAATATATCTGGTACAAATATAAAAATAAAATTATTACGATTTCAGGAAATAAAATTGAATGACCACCACTTAAAATGCCGTGCACAAAAATATAACCACTTTACAACATACAGTGCTCGAAGCATAAAAGCTTATTCTTGACACGCGCACACTATCGCCCGTATGTCTCACTTTTTATTGTCTCCTGTGGATGAAATTGCGTGGTCTCATGGCCTTTTAAGGGTGTTCAAGTGTGATAAAATCATAATTTTGTATTTTTGTGAAATATTGTTAGTTTTGTAGACGATACTTGTGAGTACATTTTACTCTCATGAAACAATTTTAGCTCTCATAGTTTTCTCATAATGGGGTGTCAAAGTCAAAATTTGCTTGTTACGCTGCCATGCAAATAGTGAAAACCAACTGACATACCTTAACAAAATAATTCGCTGTGGACTTACATACGATGAGCTATACAATAAAATATTTAAAAACAACCACGACGTAATATTTTGAATTTAAAAAAATCGCGAAAATACAGAAAAAAGATGCGAATTCAGCAATTTTTTTAAATACAAAAACAGTTCGCGGGATTTTTCAAACGTTTTATTACGTAGCCCATAATATGTTATTTCACTATGAATTATTTCACGTACGTAAGTCAATTGGTTTTCACTATTTGCATGGCAGCAGAACATGCAAATTTAGACATTGACACGCCGTTATGAGAAAACTACGACAGCTAAAAATTTTTCGTAAGAGGAAACTGCACTCACAAGTATAGTCTACAAAACTAACAGTGTTTCTTATAAATATACAATTATGACTTTATCGCACTTGAACACCATTAAGAGCCTGGGCCCAGGATTCTATATAGTTAACGATAATTATTTTTTAAATCATTAACAGTAGCCAATATCGTAAAATCGGTCCGTAACTTTGTTACAACTGGTTATAACTACGTACTATGATTTTGTCGAGACAAAATACTGTATGATGGTAGTTAATTATCGAAATTCTCTTTCGACTGAAAAATTATCTGAAATATGTCTACCGTTTGACTAGAAAATTACATAACATGCTAACAGTGATTCGCAACGAAGTTACAGAGCAATTTTACAAAATCGGCTCTCGTCTGGCTATAAAAAACACTTAAAAAAAGAGAAACTGAGTTCAATACCCTTAAGGTCCTCCCTAGATAGTTTGTGTTTGTGTGTGTGAGGTAGGAGCAGTAAAGTAATCGTTGACTGACGTATATAGTGTATTATCGCCTCTCCGCGCAAGCCACTCAACTGGCGTGCAAGTGCTTTACTATTGTCCTTTTTCCTACGGGATTGTAAGCGGTGACCACATTATTTTGTTTGTGGCCAGCATAGTTCAAAAATTAAATCTCGTTTCTACAGTTGTGTTTTTCGAATCCGGTTGTTATATTCCCATCTGGAAACGCGTTTTTGGCCATTTTGAGTGGCCCAAAAATGATGTTTTCTATAAACGTGCCGAATTTTTAAAACTGCAGCGACATAGTTCGAAGTGTATGTTATTTTCGTAGATATAAAATTAAAAGTTACGTTAAATAGTTCGGCCAAAAAAGGAATAGTCATATTTTGTTGCAGAATGTTTGAGGCTCAGGTAGGGTGGGCGCCTGAATAGTCTTACGAGCCAGATGCAATGTCCAACATTTGTGGCGTGGAAACAGGTGAACGATAAGGACAGGAATGACACGTTCGACTATAACAAAATCACAACCAAATTGGCGTGCAGTGTTTTCGCAGTTGTAGAAGCGGTGGCTTTACAATTGTGTTTGTAATAAAGAGCATCGCAATCTTCTAGTTTGTTTGTCTTGGGAATTAGGGTGATATTTTGGATTCATTGTTAGTCATTTGTGAGGCTTTATAATCATATTCCTAATAAATTAGTTACTGTATTCTTAAAATAAAAGCGTTGATTGAAGTGTGTATTAATATTTCGTGAACGTTTTAGGGGAAGAGTTTAGAACATTCCCGTATAAAAACGCAGGCTTGACCAGTTACAACACCGTTAATGTACCAGATACACAGTCCTATTATATTTGACACAAAAAGGCTAGAGTAGCAAAATTCATGTGATACTTTTTTTATGTTGTTAGGACCAATACTAGTAGTGTGAATCCAAGTTTGCAGCTCCGAAATATCTGTGCTAACTACGTCATTAAAAAAAAAAAAAACAGCTAACTTATCGCTCTTTTTTCAGTATTTTACCTATAACTAGAGACCGGAAAATTTCGCGAGTTCACTGCCCTGTAGGCTAGGCTGCAGGAATATATGTGAACTGAAGCAGACATCAGATGCTCATTAGCTGCTTGCTGTTAAAGTGATATATGTCTGTATTAGGTACATTTTCATTATTTGCTCAGAGACTTCCTGGAGGTGTCAAATAAGTCAAAGGCCATTTGCGAATGTGATACACACATACAGTTGATGGAATTATAGCTTGTGTCCAAGTGAGCGCGAATTTTTTAAGTCTCTTCCTATAACTCATAAAATATGCGTTCTAGGGGAAATGCTAAGATAAATATTTTTAACTATATTAAATTACCAAAAAACTGAGTCATGATCTATCTCTCTCAGTACAATAGTTTCGGAGTTATGATATAAAAAAAATGCATGATAATCAGTTCATGTACACGTGCAATAATACTGTTACAATGTTTAAACAAGCTGAATTGATAATATAAATTACCATTTTTGTAACGTTAATATACAACTGGAGATGAATGGCAAACGCCAAACTGCGTGTCAGTAAGATACTACTTCTACCGTTCCGTATTTAACAATGAACTAAAGCGCCAGGTACTAGAAGAAAAACCCACCTAGAATAGTTTTTGTCTCGAGTCGAGTTCCGTGCTTCCACAAGAAACAGCATGCGAATCGAAGGCTGTCAAGTTTCTTTAGCTACGCGTATCAGTGTATGGTACGTTTTACGTCATTCTTTATTTTTTACAATGATCTTGCATTGAACAATTGCTCAAGGTCTAAGACACAAATGCTTTAAGTGGTGACGTCACAGGGACAGTTCGCGGACAGCGTGCCAGGGTTAAGTTCAGTTGACCCTCAGTTTAAGCCACTTCAAAAATAGTAACCAACACCATCACCACACGATGTACATACGTATCGGAAATGTACTAAAACCTGACTTTTGCCAATTCCACTATTTACATGGAGCTAGGAGTAAACGTATGGCATGTTGGGATTTCCTTGAAGTCGACGTATATATGCCAGTTTTGCGCGAACAAGCGTTATTGTAAACCAACACACAGCATCGAGTAGATCGAGTAAGGTTTTCGTAACCGCCTTGTATGGTATCGATAATGTAGAATGACAATATTTGAATGAAAAAGGTTACGTGCATTGAATTCAGATGTAAAGAGAGAACAGGTACGTGAAAAACATCTGCTACTGTTACATTTCATATCATGAGTAAAAAGGCCATGTTTTACATTTGCATAGTGTAAATTATGTGGTTAAACAATTGTTTATGTCGATAAACTTAGCGAACAAACCTGAAAATACAGCCACATATATTGTTTATTTACGCATATGGAGGCCCTACGTCACTGACGATGTGCAACTGCTTACTAATTGCAATAAAACAAACAAATTTGCACACACAATTTTAAATAAATAGCAGAAACCAGCATACATGTTAGTTTAACAATGGTGTCCATGCAAAAACAGTTGACGGTGTTTCAAAACGCAAGCATATAGTTGAGTTTTAATATTATTTCAAAATTTTGTTCCCCGAACAACGTAGACTGCCATAAACACGCCACATCTGCTATTCGATAAATAATTTTAACTCTATTGGTCTTCAAACTTGGAGTAAAATACATTGTCTCTTATGGCGGAAACAATGTTATGGTCTACAGCGACCACGTATATAACGTTCAAGCAACAAGGGCACAAATACAATGACTTCAAGTGTTTGTCTGGGCAGTATACGGCATGGCCACCCCCTGATTATTTAACGTATTTTTTATTGTAAGGTGGGATAATTTAGACCCTTAAGAAAATATTTAGTAATTACTATTGTTAGAGATAATGGTTTATCGCGGGAAACGCTGGGTTTCAATGCAAGTTCAGCTTACCAGACGATTACTGGCTTTCCCTTAACGTGGAGTTGTTAGCCTATTTGACTGAGCCAATAAGAATCCCGTTATTGTAATATTTGATGCCTGTTATTGGTCTGCAGACAGCTACGTTGTGTCAAACGTACAGTACTTCACTCAATCATATCTGCTGAGCGTTTTCAAGTGTATGTTCGCACAAAACAGTTTTGCGGCATACCATAATTTCTAGAGCCAGTGATTATTTGGTGAAAAGAATTATGCAACAATTTGTTTCAATGTCTTGTGTGAACACCTGTTTCTCTGCTTCATGGTCTGTGATTGGAAGTTTTTAATTTTCGGCGTCTCATTATCTTCACTAAGAGAGAAATAAAATAATACTGTAAGCTGTCTAGCATATGCATCAAAGTCACCTGCAGATTGGCCACGGCTTATGTTATCCATGTTGTAAATTGACCAGTCTCCATAGTGTAGTCGGTTAGGTGCGGGAGGTCCTGGCTTCGAGTACCGACTCGAGCCTAGATGTTGTATATTCCCTTCATTTCATTCACCCTCATCGACTCTTTTAAGATCGTGTTGTTAAAGCTCCGTAAAACCCTCTCTGCTCACCTCGTTTTAAAGTGTAACTTTTCGTTGCTCTATATTTATTTTTTTTTCTAATTTTCGAAACAGGCCTTGAAAATAATCTTGTATTCTATTACTGTATGAAAGTATCACGAAGACAATTTTTTGTGTGTACATGCAGTGCGATAAGTTGAACCTTTTATAAAATGTACATTTTGTTACAAATGGCACGGAAAGTTGTACAATCGGCACCTTGTAATTATTTAAAACGAATAGATTACTTTTTGTTTCTTTATTTTAAATAACTGTACGGTACCAAATATAATATTTTCAGTGCCAATTTTACAACAGTTGATGCTTTTTATTACAAACTATTTGTATTAATTTCTGCCGCTTGTCAACATAAACGTAATAAACACTATTTGTAGTTTTCACTGAACTGAACTCAGAGCTCGTAATGATATGTATTTTTTGACTGGTATCTTTGGCAAGATAGTTTTGAAAAGTGCTGACATTACCGTGAACGGACTGCAGACTGTTTACTATAACGTGCTTACAAGAATTTTGGACGCTATACTTAGATACGTGTAAGTGGTTTGCTAGAAGGATTTTTGTTAAGTTAGGAAATTATGGTACAAATTAATATGTTGATGTGCAGCTACTCATCAGAATCTTGTTGATATTTAGTACGGTCTTCGTCTAGGCGCTAATGTCTCGTAGTAAAACATGGAAACACTTCACGGCGTTTAGTAGTGATAAGGCACATGCTACACGTACCAATATCGCCCTTACAGTTTCCTTCGCAAATAACAATAATAACTAGAGACCTAGAAATGTCGTGTCTTCTTTCAGGCACAAGCAAGAATTCAAGTAACGGTCAGTTCTTCTTTGAATCATATGACGCCTCCTGAAGGACGGTGGGGTCGCGGTGGCCGAGTGGTCACTCGCCTTCCACCAGTGATCCGGGTTCGATTCCCGGCGGGGTCGGTTCCCGGATTTTCGCATGTGGGAATGGAGCCGGACGATGCCACTGACCGGTGGGTTTTCTCGGGGATATCCCGCTTCCCCCGCCCATTTATTCCGGCGCCTCTCCATACTCTAATCATGTCACCACTCACCAGCGCTAAAGACCTCTATGTTGAGCGCTGATCAAAATATCTCTCACTTATTGGAGGACGGTGACCCAATAATAACGAAGCAACTAGGATGCAGATCCAATTACGTGTCGAGAATGGAAGCTTTCGCGATCAGATTTTTGCCCCACTTTGTTTCAATGTCTTATGTGTAGAGACATGAACTTTTCGCGAAAAGAATTTTGCCCCACTTTGTTCCAGTGCCTTATGTGCACGTCTGCAGTTCTGCTTCACATATATTGGCAGCGTGCCTTTGAACTGTGACGTTTCTCATTTGACTGTACCAATCACAATAAGGTTACTGTAACACCACACGTCTGTGATTTGCGTGTAAAACACCACGACACACGAATGTCAAAACATCCTATCTCTGACCGTGAAGCAAGTCTG
>PNEQ01094909.1:0-37090 GCA_003012365.1 Medauroidea extradentata
GTGAAGATACGCTGCAGCAAGATGAAGAATCTGATGGCAATTCATCAGATAATTCCGAAACATGAAGTCAAGCATTTTGTGAATACCATATGTGTGATTTATCCTCCTAATTGTACAAAACATCAAGTATAGAGTGTAAAAATAACGTGTTTAGTGCAATATACCTGTGTATATATTGATTTAAAAAAATAAAAAATAGTTTTGAATGCAGGACAGGTGAAACTTGTTGCAGACAGGTAAGTTTGCAACTTTACCTGTCCGATGGACAGGCCACTTAAATTCTTAAAATCTACCCCTGGTTGTAAGCCATGCTTCATTCCATCCACCCTTGGCGCCATAAGTCGATGCCTCCCTCACATTGCTTCAGCATTTCCTACTCCCTTGTTTTTTTCTCAACAAGCAAGAAGGCACACTATACACGAGTATATACGGTATATGTATATATACTTTTTGACTTCATGGAACTGACAGCCACATGCTTGAGTTTGTGATCTCTTGTAAAAGTGTATCCTTCGCCCGAATAAAAACCAGTAATCTTCACCACGAAGCCACCTTCTTATAATTTCACTGACGATCCCACCTCATAACTGAGACGTAAGAAACTCTTGTTCTGCCGGCGAAATGGTTGAGGTTAGGCGACTATCTCAAAAACTTGAGCAGCGAGCTATACGAGCAGGGAGACCAGGAGGCATCACAACGTACTAGAATGTATAAAGTGATTTATCCTATGAAAATACTAGTAAGATTTAAAACTATAAATGTGGGGCACATGCAATCGATAGGGTAACCGTCATTGAGAAAACAGCCATTATCACTTGCAGTTCAATGAAACTGTTAGTGAGTAAGGTGAACTGTAAACTATTCATACATCAATATATATATTCCATGCACCCCACATTTTTCGTTTTAAATTTTACAAGTAGTATTCATAGGTGAAATAATTTTATAATTTTTAGTCAGTGGTTTTGGACATCTGAATTGTTAAATACTCGCTGTCTACAATATTCTCCTATTTTGTTTTGTAAATTGATTGTACAGTTATCAAAGAAACATCCAAGGTGGCATGGGCGATGAGAAATCCACATTTTGATGAGGCCGAAACCTTCTTTACCACGACTGTGTAGTCGATGCTAAAATGAAGATAGTATTGTTATCTTAAAAAAAAAAAAAAAAAAAAAAAAAAAAAAAAAAAAAAAAAAAAAAAAAAAAAAAAAAAAAAAAAAAAAAAAAAAAAAAACACGAAAATTACAAAATTTGTACGTACGTATCTAATAGTGTAAGGAAAGATGTAAATTATTATTTTCAATACGAAATACTAAACATTCCAATATATTTTTTTATTTTATTATTTTATTTTACTCTGAAGATTTAGTATTGGACTGTTTGTTTTAAAGCTTTAGGACCGGTTTCACAATGCCTGTTTATGTTTCGATGATTATCATCTGAATAAGTTTTAAGTGGTGGGTAGCAGTGTTTCGTGTTTTACGAGTTATGGTTAACTTAAAACTGTTGTTTAACTAGTGGCAACCAACAGTTAGTTTAAACACAAGAAGAAGTTCTGGTTAGCTTACTGAGTTAACCAGAACATTTAACAAATTAAGGGCCAGTTTCACAATGTCTGTTTGAAGTACTGGCTATCTGACCACATGATAAATATAATCGAAACTTTTAACTACTGGTTAAAACAATAGCATTTCTGAAAACACTACTCTCGTTTCAAAGTGTTATGGTTAGCCAAATGCTGGTTAATGTATATTTGGCAACCATGCAGTGATGTTTCACGTTGTGATTGGTTGTTGAATAGTTTTAAGTCGCGGTTAACGTTAGCTAGTAAACAATGGACGAAAGAGGTTAAACATTCACGTCCCGGTAGTTTTATTACCTTTGAAAACGAACTTCTAATTACCATATTTGAAAAATGTTCTCATATTGTGCAATGTAAACAACAGATGCAGTGACGTGGAAACAGGAAGAGGAATATTGAGTCAACAGATTTGTACGAGAAAGTCAAAATTCCTAATAAACATGGATGAAAGTAAGCAGGCTTGCAGTGAAACTTCTATTTTGTTTCACAATATATATGTTAACTTTTTCCATTTTATTCCTTTAAATTATTAAAATTTTGGTTTTAAATTTTCTTGGCGGGGATTGAGAATACTGTTGTTATTTGCATTGTTGTTGTAGCCAATGTTGTCATTGTGGGGTTCGACTGTAATTTGTTTAAAATTTTACAAAGTATATATATTTTTTTTTTTACACTTAAGGATTGAGTATAAACTTGGGGTATAGGGTGGGTTCCAAAAAAATATGAGGGGTTGTAACATCGAGGCACTACTTTACTCTTAAACACTGTATTTTATCCATCCTTAAGGATATTATATTACGGGACATTTCCTCAAAACTGTAAAATAAGCACATTTTTTGTCAATTTTATAAAAAAAAAAAAAAATGGACAAGTAAACTTTTTACTCCGTAAACTTTTTATTCCAACCTAAAGTTATATTTGTCATCAAGATAATTTATGTGATTTAATGAGGTGTCCTGTAAAACCTTTGCCTGTGTTTAAGAGCACGCATACACTCATGCAAGCATACATCAGATTTACATTAAGTGATACAATTAAGGTAAGAAGAAGTGTTAGCAAGTTTTAAAGGAGTATGAAGCTAACCTGGCGATGCTTTTCTTGTATATTTCCATAGAAGCGGTAGTAGTCAGGGAAGCCCTGAGAGCGAGCACACTCACGTACGCTCACTACACGATGTTGGTCTGGATGCAATACTCTGCCTTGCTTGCCAAGAGGGTCAGGGTTAGTAATGGTGGTACTGAAAAACCCATTCCTCTGCAGGCGGCCGTACAAGTTGGCCCAGTGGTTGTGGCGGTTGCCGGTATGTGGCAGGCACCAAGGTATCAAAGTATTGTTCTGCTTGTCCATGGGGCTACAGCGTTTCCCCGGCCCTGTTGCACACGTGCACACACCACGCAGAGCACCACTTGAAGATCGTCCGTTCTTCTTGTCATCGTACGTGTACTCCCTGCAAACCATACAACACACTGTCCATCACTACCACAGTACGTTACTGTATTAGGTTACATTAACTGCAAAACACACTTATGCACATGTAATGTACACCAAAATAAAGCCTAGTATACATTGGAAACCTTTCTTGTACAAGAAGGTGAACATTTTCTTGTTCACCTCGACATGTAAGAAATTTGTATAGTGTGAACGGTCACACAGCGTGCTAGTGACTAGCATACAAGGACTTGTATACTAACTAGTACGGGATACTGACGGTACTATTTTTCATAATATTTCTTGTACTAGTAAAACAAACAAACAATTTTTATGCATGCGCAAATGTTTTTCAACAAAATAGCTTACAAATACGAAGCACTTAGAAATAAATAGCGTCTTAGCTGAAAAAAAAAAATGCTACCGGTATTAGAGGAATATTTGCTGATCTTACATGTCACTTTATATTACAATATGATCAACTAGAACAATAATTTCATTTTTACAATTTGAAGCTTATTTTTGGTGCAGGTACAATAAATATTGCACTATTTACCTCCAATACTCAAATTGCAGCATTAAAACCTGTATAAAAATTTTTAATGTTGTACACCAGATTGTACAAGGAAGTTGGCAGTGTGAACCAAATAATTAATTTGGTAGGATACTAGCTAGAACACTTTCATGTACAAGAAAGATGCCTGTGTGTACTGGGCTTAAGAATACAGTAAGTATGAATCAATTTAAGTAAGAAACCACCGATAAAACAACGTATTAAATTTTCAATTTTTAATCAGGTACAAAAACACATTTTACAAAAATTATTAACACTATGAAAGTGTGTTATTCTGAAATTAAATTTAAGACTGCAAAACCCAAATTAATAGCCAATTATAACACATTTCATATGCACATAAAAAGAACTACAGTATATACAGTACCTGTGTATGTATGAACTGTGTTATATAGTGAAACCTCGTATAGTAGAAACCTTTTTATGTTTTCCTGGTTATTGTGAGGCAGTCCACCCACCACTTACGCCTTTATAATTTCCTTTATTTTTACTATTTTTGTGTTTATTTTAATTTGTGTAATTTATTGAAATTGTTATGATATAGTATTTGGTTTATAATCTTCAGGTAAGAAGTTCAGAAGGGTAATGTTTGGTTTTTAACTTTATCAGTTTTAAAATTATCCATTTTTATATTTAATTAATTTTGTTTAGGTTTTTGTAACCTCATGTTTTATATAATCATTTACAGAGGTTTATATTTTTGAACTATAATTGTACTTTAACTCCAGGCTGGGTGTATTGTTGGAAAGTTTAGTTTAATTTTTAATTTTGATATTTTCTAGAATATAAGTTTTTAATTTAAATCAAGGTTCTGTAACTGTCTGGCTTAGGTCACCTACATTGTCAGTGGCCGTGATTTGGCTCTTTGGTTTTGAACACAGGTTACAGTATTTGCCGGCATATAAGACGACAATTTTTACATATTTTTGGCCCTCAAAAATTGCTACTCGTCTTATATGAGGGTGCAAAAATTTTTGGTAACCAAAAACCATTTGAAAGCTAAGCTATAAACTGTGGAGTTGTAGGATGTTTCAAGGAATTGCGTTTTTCGTCAGATGCCTAGTAGTCTATCTGAGGAGTTGCAATGCTAAGGGAAACATCAGCGTTCATCTTATTCTTGGCAAGTCTCAAGTAGCCCTTTTGAAGCAAGTTTCGCTCCCCTGGCTTGAGTTGTGTGGTGCCCATCTGTTAGGCAAACTAATTTATTATTGTTGTACTTTTCTCGACAGTCAGTTGCATGTTACTTCTACGCATGTGTGGACTGATTCTAGTATTGTCTTGGCCTGGATTAAGACTCAGCCCTATTTGCTCAAAACGTAGGTTGCAAATAGGGTAGCTCAGATTCAAGAGTGGATCCCCCCTCAATCCTGGAAACATGTTGCCTCCAAGGATAACCCTGCTGACTGCGCCTCTCGTAGTATATTTCCCACTGAGTTTCTGTCTCATGATCTGTGGTTCCATGGCCCTAGCTGGTTAGTCAGTTCTCATGATCAGTGGCCAGTCTCGGAGGTGAACCACAACGAAGTGGATTTTCCAGAACATAAGTACTCCACTTTTGCACTGCTGAACACACCAGAAATTCCTGTAGAGATTCCACTGTTGCGAACATCTCATCTTGGGTAAAGCTTGTCCGTGTGGTAGCGTACGTAATGCGATTCATCCAACATACTCGGAAACAGTTCCCTACCAAAGGACCTTTGACCTCATCTGAACTGAAGTTGGCTACTGTGGTGGTGTGTAGATGCATCCAGTGTGTTAGCTTTTGCGAAGATTTGAAGCTTCTTGAAAGAGAGAAGCCCTGTTCCACACGCTTACAGCGTTTGAATCCATTTATTGATCACCAGGGCGTGCTCCGAGCCGGCGGATGTCTGTCGAATTCAGCTCTTCCATTTTCAACTAAACATCCTATTGTACTGCCTAAGGATACCCCTGCTGTGGAAGCCCTTGTTGATCATCATCATGTGAAGTACTTGCATGCTCCACCACAACTGTTACAATCTTTGTTGTGCCAACAATTTTGGATTCTCACTGCTCGCTCAGTTATACGCTCACAGGTTTTCAAATGTGCCAGATGTTTTCAGTGTCGCCCTACCAATGCTCCTCCTCTCATGGGTGACTTGCCTGCTACTCGGGTCTGTTCCACTGGGGTATTCCAGCGTACTGGAGTTGACTATGCTGGGCCTATATCGATACGTCTCAACAAATTGCGCCGCTGTACTACACAGAAGGCATATCTTTCAGTATTTGTATGCTTCACCACTAAGGCAGTTCATATTGAGGTGGTGACTGATTTGACTGCGGACAGTTTCATTTCTGCGCTCACAAGGTTGGTTTCAAAAAGAGGTCTATGCACCAGCATATTCTCTGATTGTGGCACTAACTTTGTTGGTGCTTCCAAGCAGCTTCATCATTCATTCAACAAACTACTTAAGTCACCTCTCTTGGAAGACTTTGCCTTGGCTCATTATATCACCTTTCACTTCAACCCTCCGGCAAGTCCTCACCAGGGAGGCTTGTGGAAGGCTGCCATAAAATCTGCCAAATATCACCTCCAGCGTGTTATTGGTGATCAAATCTTAATACTCGAAGAGCTCATGACATTGTGTACTCGTGTCGAGGCAGTATTAAATTCTAGGCCCTTGACACCACTTTCCTCGGATCCATGTGATATTGCCGCCTTGACACCTGGGCATTTCCTGATTGGCAGACCTATAGTCACATTACCTGAATCACCAGAAGACGATCACGGTATGTATCTGTCCAGAAGATGGGAAGATGGTGTGTGCACAGTCGGTTAACATTTTTGGAATCAATGGTACAAGGAATACTTGCAACAGCTGCAACCACGAGGGAAACAGCAAGTTCGATAACCAGGCCTCAGTGTGGGAGATTTGGTTCTTGTGGGTGAAGAACGTGCCCCACCTCTAGGCTGGTGCTTGGCCAGGGTGATCAGAATGCATCCGGGAAAGGATGGCATCGTCAGAGTGGCGGACGTGCGCACCCAAAAGGGGAACCTGTGTAGGCCTGTACATAAACTGTACCGTTTACCCACTCAATAACCTCCTGATTATCATTTGTGTGAAACTGTATTATTTCATGTATATATTAAAGCTAGTGTAGTGTGTGGTACTTTGGAGACCTCAGCCGGTTTCGGGGGGCTGTATGTTCGGTAATTAACCTAAACGAGGATTGTGGACAATGTGTAAGTATACGCTTCAACTTGTAAGTAGTTCCAGAGGCAACGCTGGACTCAGTCGGTCTCAAAATGGCGTCTCGGTAAGTGTGTGTGCGTGGTGTCTCTCGCGAGCTGGTTTACAACATGTGTAATCTCTAAATTTGTATTTTTGTTACCACTCCGTAACATGAAAACCGTCACTATTGTCAATGTTTTGACAAATTTGGTTTGGAAAATTTTTGGGGCTCCAGAAGTTCTGGTTACTGATAATGCCCGTTATTTTACGCCAGGCATTTTTAAGAACGTGTGTTTTCAATGGTCTTCGAAACACGTCACACAAGTCCGTACTACCCACGTGGTAACCAGGTGAAGATATTTAATAAAAATCTAAATGCCTGTTTGTCCATTTTCCATAACATAAATCAGAGCTTATGGGATAAGGATCTGGATTTTATCAATTTGGGATTTAATTGTACTCCACATGTGTAAAGTTTCGTTCTTGTACAAGTACCTGAGCTCCACTCGTCACAAATGTAGCACACCAGTCCTCTTAGACCAGTGTACTAGCTCGGGAATAACCAGCCAAAACAGGCAAGGTTATATGCTGGAACATATCTCTTGATCGGTGGTCACGCACTCCCGAATTTATTAGTACTAATTTTGTAGGTTATGTCATGCTTTAGACCAAATTTTGAATTTTCACAGTCACCGTCAGAATTTTAAAGAAAAGGTCCGTCCTGAAATAATAAAACTTACTATTTTCCACTATTTCTGATTTATTATATTACTGTTTACATCGGCACAAAATACATTATCACAGTCTTGGCACGGTAGATCAGATTCACAGAAAGTTATAGTAGAAACACAGCATCAATTAAAACCAAATGAAACAGAACACTACATATTATAGTGTTTTGGGCCGCAGCCCAGCGCACGTCCGCTGTGGATCGCATCACGACATATTCTGCAACATGGCAGAGGCAAACATTCCAGAACGAAGGGCGAAGGGACGCCACACGCTGTGCTCTCACTGACTGGTTCTCGGTGGCGTGACTTTCGTCATTTGTTCCATGATCTAGAACCCTCTAGGGTATAATTATCAACTACGCATTAAATAAACAAACGGCGCCAAAACTCCTGCCGAAAAACTAGAACACAAAAGGAAAACAAAGCTGTTGCCTCCTACCAAGGCCACCTGGCCATAACTATAAACATTACACCCTAACTAGAACATTAAGGAAAAAATGACTGTGTCTTTACTCTCCTTTTCCGAAACCAAGACCACTGAAAATAATCGTACAAATTTAAACATATTAGAAAATTATGATCACATAAGACATTAATTCACCGAATAAAATAAAACCCCTTGTCTTGCAATGCTACACATGGTGTGACAGGTGTCCCACCATGTCTTCCGTTTTTGGGCCGACATCCTTCCCATCCCTTACTGAATGTTTGGGGTATTCGATCACCTTCTTCCCCGTTGAATGACGTCGACCGGGATGAACTGTACGATCGGGTGGCATAACGCCTCGCTGTGGCTAAAACTGAAGTTAACGACCACTTGGATAAATCAAGGTTTGAACACCCTTTTCGAGTGGGTGATCTGGTTTTATGCCGTAACTTTCGTTTGCCCAACGCAGCGAGTAAGATTAGCGGCAAATTTATTCCTAAGTATTCTGGCCCATTTTCTGTGTGTAAATTTTTGGGGCCAAACACAGTATCATTAAAATTATTGAGTAATCTGCGCAAGTCAAGAAAGGCCCATGTTTGGCATTTAAAATACAAAATTTTTTGTAAGAGTTTGAAAGTGTATGATAATATCTCATAGTATTTTGGGTATTGTTGTGGTTTAACATTTAGTATGTATAATTCTCCCCGGGGGAGAATCTGAAATTATTGAGATGAGTATGTAGGGTTTTTTTGTGTATTTAAATTTTTGTGATTTGTCTTTTGGTGTATAATCTTTTGATGTATTGTTTAATCTGGGATACTGCGCGCTTTCTTGGCATCTGTACCTTGTTTATCTTTTCTCTTCTTTCTGAGAGTCTTTTCTTCTATTCATGCTTTATTCCTGTCTCTTTCTGCCACCTTCTTGTTCCTTTTCATGTTTTCCTATATGACCGAGCCACGCCAAGAGTCGATGCAAGAAGATTCTATGAGCAGCTACATTTCTGTGTGGTGAAGATGCTCCCACTGCCAACCATCTGCGTACTACGTTGCGGCTGGTGTTCAGACGGACCGGAAACCTTTACGCCTGTCTCCTCCCGGAGCTGCAACCCATTATGCGTGGTGACGTTTCCGGTTGCCGTCACTCGCCCCTTGAGATGCTGTGTCGCAACTATCTTCTTCACTTCCGGAGATGAGATTCTCCGATGCTTTACGAACTGTGTATGATTTCTTCGCCTTCAAGACTTCTTCATACATATTGAATTATACTTCACGATCTATACTCTTCATGTGACTATTGGTTGATGATCCTTACTTCAAGATTGTGTTAACGCAAAGACCTATTCCTCTTCAGTATGTACTGTTTAGGATTGTAGACACTGTGAATTTATAGTTATATATGTAAGAGAGACTTTTGGGGAGGAGATTGCACTGTCTATCTCCCCGAGCGACAATGGCGCGGTGAGAATTTTAACGAAACTTCGTCGGCAAGTGTAAGCATCAATGGTGGCTTCGTTTGCGTAGTTCTTTTCTTTACTAACTCTCTGCTATCCCCTCTCTTCTTCCTTGCACGTGCACACTGCTAAGCTCTGGTCAAGCTTACCAGGGTGTATGTGTGGGCCTTGCCTTTACTCTTCTACTGGGACCATCGTGAACAGCATGTAAGTGCACAAGCTCCAGAGTATTTAATTGTCAGTTAGGTTGGGAACTTGTTCCCCCATGACGGCAAGGCGGCTGCTGTCATGTGTAGTTTTTAATTTGTAGAGTTTCTGTGTCTTTTCTAAATTAATGTTTTGGCAGCCGTCTATTAAAAAATTCTTTTTGGAAATAAGTATGCTTCATGTTAGGGTTGTGCCTTTTTACGTAACTGTTCTGCTTGTTAGCTTTTGTAATGTTTCAACATAATGAGGGCCGTGTGGCCATACATTAGATTTGTAATTTTATTTTGCACATGCTATCATGAAATATGATGTTGAATAGAAATCAAATGGAGTCTGTGGACGAGACATTGCTGACTTATTGTGGTCTTAAAGAATTCATGCTTATGTCATTGAATTATCGCCAATACTAAATTTGATTTTAATTGCTTGGGCATATTTGCCGGTTAGAGGATTCAGATGTACAGACTTTTTCTGTAGCGGTTGAAGGGGACCTGCACCTTTTGAACCCATGCGTGGGACCTATAGTATTGACATAATCATGTTTGTTCATCTGAGTTTGTGAAAATATATATATATGCATTTTAAGTACATTTACACAACATATAATATTTACTCTATACTATGATTTGTATTCGAATTTTACATACTGTGTATGTTTTGCATCAGCTACTTTGTCTTTCATGGAAGTTGTTTCTTTTGACCTGCATAACATATCTTGAAAATAAAATAATACAAACATATGTTAATAAGTACTGATTCCATTTTATGTGTATTTTGTATTTGTATTCCAGTTTTTCAGTATTTCATTCACTTTTCTGAAGGTTGTATTTTTGTACTTGTTCTCTGCAACTGCGGGCTTAGTACAAAACTGATTTCACACACATAAATACAACCTTTCTTTTTCGTCATAAAATATAATTAAATACAAGAAATATAAACATAACTTCTCATTGGCACAAGATAAAGCTCCAGAGCAGTAAATTTTATATGTTGCGAGCGGTAATAAAATAAAAACCTTATCAGCACACATGCACCTTAAGCAACAAGTTGTACTTTCGTCATGGGCCATTTTTACGCAGCAGTGAATTCTAGAATGTAAAAAAATCATGGGAATAAAAAATTGTGAAACAGGGCAAGGGAGGGTACGATGGATTCGCTTGGGTGGAAGAGGAGGGAAGGAACCCTGGCTAACAAAGAAAAGAGAGAGGAAAGATGACTCACAGTGGCTAGAGTTTGATGGGCTAAGAGGATGAGGGTGAACGAGGGTAGGGGGGGTGGCTTGTCATGTCTGCAGCTGTCTACAGATAGCCTGCCAAGGTCGCTAGCAGCCAGTTCACCTCTGCTTGGACAACACTCTCCCTTCCCGACTCTTACAGTGCTGTGTCTGTTCACTGCTTCCAGCATGCCCCCCCCTCCTCTGACCATCCCAAAACGAGATAACCTGCCATGACCAGAGCAAGCTTGCATTTTTTATGTACTGTCCCACTCCCAGTGAGAAGAAAGAAAGGCTCAGGAATGCGGCAGGGGGTGGCTACAAGCAGAGAACTGTAGAGCCCCAACCACCACCCTGCCTTACTTTCCCTCTCCGGGGCTGGGGGGATGGAAAGTGTCATCCTTTTTCATTCCTTTCCTTGGAAAGATGGCTATCACGAGACGTCAAAATTTACTTCTAATATAGCTTTCGCCCACCCACGAAAAAAAAAAAAATAGGGTTTTAGCAGTGACAGTTTCAGCAGAAAAGAGGTGTGGAGGGGGTAGAGAAAAAGAAAAGGAAGTGTAGTAATGATGGGACCAGGCAGTGAGAAACATTCTCCCTCTCTGCCTCCCATGCTTGACACCCACCAGTTTACAACTCAGCCTTCTCTCCCCACCCCCTTTTTTTTCTCGTGGCGGTTTTTTTCTATTTTCCGTGTATAGTAAGCACCCCTGAATTTTTGTCAGTTGTTTTCGTATAAAAGTGCGCATTATACACGAGTAAATATGGTAAAACAAGAATTTGGCTGAAAGACTGCAAACGCAGATGCCTGCATATCCGGCTAAAAGAAAAACATGTTACTGCAGCACGGATTATCTCTACTCATAACTAACGTGTGAAGGAAAGATTACAGTGATGAAAAATAAAATTAACTGAATATCTATGACAAATAAAATTATGCAATAACACCAAATTACAGTTAGCAATGTAAACAAGTTAATATCAATAAAAAATTTAAGTAAATTAACCTAAATTTATGAAAATATAGACAGAACATTTTAATATTAATTTTATCTAAGTTATGACGTGTTTGATACAGCACAGCACAAAGTAGATTTGTTTTCTTAGGATAATGTGCGTCTGGAAATTATAGTCTGGTAGGAATGTCCTTGTTCGAAGATCATCTTCCTCCTGATCGGAAAGGCGAGGAAACATGAAACTTTTCAAACAAAAGTCGGATCATCTCCAAGTGTAATGAAGATACAGGCATATTGTTCCTTGAACTTTGCGGTACAAAACTTAGCATTTCGTAGTCAAAAAGAGTGTATGGAAGAAAAACTTTATTAACACTTCACACCTTTGTGAACACTTTCGATTGAACTCAAAATCATACTGCGCATATCTACATCTCCCATAGACTTGTTATAGTCCAACACAACCTCTTAACTTCTTTTTCTTCTCTCCTGTTGCGTAGTCAACTATCCTTGAATATTTTATGTATGGAGTGTGATATGTTGACAGCATCCACAAGTCACGTCAGTCACACCATTAAAGGACTAGGAAATTGTCACAGCTACTGAAGATAAGTTCCTCTTTTATCAATTTCTCCGTCATACAAGACATGATTTTTCCGTTTCTTCTCACCGTGCCAACTGTATTAGTTGTCTTTTCATAAAGCCAACCAGTTCTGGACTTAAATACCAGTTGTCCAAACAGATAGTACCGTATTTACTTCTATACAGCGCACATTTTCATTCAAAACCAACTGATCAAAATTCAGGGGTGCGCACTATGTGCGGAAAATAGAAAGAAAAAGTGGAAAAAGGCAGCGCGGGTGTGGGGGGAGAAGAAGACTGAGTTGTAGTTGTGAACTTACAGAGGTCAAGAGTGGGCGGGAAGAGAGAGAATGTTCGGTTCCTCCATCTCTTCCCCCCTCCTTAACTTCACAAATTAACCAGCGCTTTGAGAAGCCGTTACTGCTAAAACCTATTTTTGTCCTTACCCACATTCTTGTTCAAAACGTTATTCAGTGTTTACATTAACATGTAGGTTAAAAACTTGCCTGATGGCTAGGTTTACTAGTTTTACACAGGTAGGTTTAAACTGTTGGTTACTGCTCGGCAATTTGACGTGGTAGAAACAAAAACGTGAGTGGCCGGGGATTGTTCATTGGGAAAGAAAGAAAGAAAATAGCAGTGGTGCCAACCATTTGCCAAAGCTTTCAGTAGTAATTTTAAGAAAAATCCGTAGTTTTCAATAGTTTTCCGTGGTGTAAGTATTATTTAAAATGTGTAGACCTATACACAACTACACTACCTGTTCATCCGTAACATCGGCATTTGTTGTTGGATCTACAGCATCACTTATTTATAATAAATTTTTACCTCAAAATTTCTAACTTCGAAAATGCTTGACGTGATTTTACTATAAATATGTATGATGGCGTCATTTTTGCCACCGTGTTTACACTGCAGTCACAATTGCACAATACACAAAAAACATGTTGTTAAGATACATTTGAAGCACTTAAACGTGTCCACAACTGTGAATATTCTGAACTCAAACTTGAATTTAAACACTCACATCAACATACTTTCGTTTGAATTAAACTACGACAACTTGGATAAGTTTCCAGTATGGCCGATCAACAAAAGAAGCGACAATATCCATACACACGACTCGATTCGACTGCACGAGTTAACATAATATTGAATAAGTGTATTATCGAGTTGTATGTATATTATAATAGTAGACACAGTACACTACTGATAAAAAAATATTCAATTTTATTTGAACTACAAAACTGATGACTGCAGCAAAAGATATTCATATTTGGTGCCATTCCCTACATGAAAAGTTACGTGAATTTTATAAAATAATTTCTCCCAACATGACACAAAAACACATTCTATGCTTCCACCAAACATTAATACATATATTTTCCTCGGCTTCGTTCAGTCGGCATGAGCAAGGGCGCTTTACTCATACCTCTGGTTAGACTTAAGAGTTCCCAGTCTGTACGGTAATTTCACCATGTTAAAATTTACGGAAAATTGCAACAGCGATAGAGGCATGAAAATAATAAATTTAAAGTTTAAAATTTAACAGTTTTCCGCTAGTTATAGCAAAGCCAAAATTTATTAATTTTTTTATGAAAAGTCAGCATGATAGGTTTGTGAGCGATGTCTTACGTGCTTCCCACAATGTCTTCAAGCTCACTAAGACAGCTAATTAGCTAGAAAAGTTGATGCCTCTTCTGAAAATGGCAATACTTTAATAAAATTTAACACAACATAAACTCGCTCCCAAGAGTTCCTATCTTTAGGACAGCGGAGGTAACAGGCGTCATCTTAAATGCCTGCCGCAAACATCTTATCAGTATGGGAGTCCAGCCAAGAAGAAAGATAAAAACGATGCCGACAAAAGCGTTGGTTCAAACAAACGCCTCAGAGAAAGAAAAAAAATCATCTCTTACTTAGAGAAACAAATTCAGCAGAGTAAGTTACTGATTACAATTCCTTAACATAGATATCCTGCTGAATACCTCAGTAAGCAGTACTCTTTACAAATACAGATAAGAGAAAAAAAAAATTACTATCTTAAATTAAAATAATAGGTTTACATGTTAATTAGGGGCTTTAAAATTGAACAAAAATGATAAATTAGTGTCTTTCATCACAAATAATTATCATGAGCAAAATATATTAACTCAGTTAGTTTTACTTTTAAAGTTCCAGGTGAATATTGAAACATACTAGACAACAGATAACTGTAATTTCATTACAGATTGCCCCACCTGCTATTGAACTAGGTAGATAAATGTATATACCTGGGAGATAGCACCTGAATATACTTTAAGTATATTGCTTAATAACTAGACATAGCTTACACTTGAACTTGCATTAAAATACACAAAACTCTCAAAGAAATTAAACAAGAATAAACATGAAATACTTCAAATATGAATCATTTTACACAGCTTTGGTTGTCAAAAGTCTATCTTTTTGAATAAATCTGAAATAGAACAACATAACAACAGTTTATTTCATGATCAACTTTCCATCTGAAAGTTCAAACTTCTTCAATTTTAAAGAGCATGCCAGCGCTTGCTGTTGACGACACTGCAGACTAGCAACAAGTGTGTGTCCCCACACGTCGGTTGGCGACACTGAAGCACAGTGACGTCTGCAGCAACTCTGCTCCCGGCATTCAGTGTGATGGTTCATGTTAGTGGTGCGGTGTGCATCAGATAAGTTTCCTCACAATACAGGTAAATACACACGCAAAACGGATGCAGTTCATAGCGATAGGCTACAGAATTTTAATCGGCTTTGCTTAAAATCAATATACCTCTTAACTAAATATTCTTTTCAAAGTTTATCTGCATTTGCGATAATTACTACCTCGTTACTGAATGTCAACATGATGTTCATACGTAATGTTTATGTTCTATAACACAATTTAAACCTGGGCTAAAATGTAATTTAAGGTTTTAAGATGGACACAATTTACAGAGTTTTTTTTTGCAAAACACTTGCTGTCCGTCGTAATCTCTTCTTTTCCTCCTCCTGGACACCGGCGTCGATCTTCTGATGTTTTTAGGAAGCTGAAATATGCTTTGTGAAATATTGGGAGAGATTCGTAGTAACAAAAATACATTATGCACTACGTAACTCACTCTAAGATTCATAATTCAGAAGACCCTGACATCAGTAATGGTTAGGATGGTGGTGAAAAAGAAAACATTCTTTCTCAAGTCCCTAGCAAATCTATTGGAAATGTAGTACACAATGGCCTACACATGCAACAATAAAGTGTACAAATAAACAAACAGTAAATCAAAGTTCAACAAGACGATACTGAAATTCATTGGACATAAAACAACATAACACATTTAAGTCAACAATATGTACAGTAACACTAAAACTTGTAACAACTCTAATTACATTTTGTGAAGTAAATATACTTGATCAAATTAGTCAATACAATAAATAAATAATTTCATTCATCGTTAAAACTCAATCAAATCTATACAAGCATGAAGAACATACAGCTGGTCTCAAGCAAGAGAACAATGAACGAAGAGGATAGGGCAAGAAGAATATCATTCCCATAATCAAATTATAGATCTCAATGCCAAATAAAGTTTGATATCTTTAAACTAAAAGTAGTATAGACATTAGTCGTTACAGAAACATAGTAGGTACTCTGCTGTTTTCTTACTAAAACTTCTCATGTAATAGGACTCAATACTAAAAGCTGTAAATACTGGTAAACAAACATAGTAATGATAAAAATCATTCAGAGTTTAGGCTTGCAGGAATAGAATAACGTAGCTGGTAGGTGTGTTGATAGAACTAATGTAGGGTTAGTAGACATACTAGTAGCTCAGCAATGAATAATTTCTTCGCAGATAAATGCGTGAATGACTAAGTGATAGCGTTCATTGTTACGTTGAATTTATCAACTAGAAGAAAACTTGTCTACGGCCTATTTCTCATAATAATAATAATCAACGATAAGGTTCATATAAGCACTGCAGTGGCTCGTAGGCTTCACTAGTCAGGCTACGTATAAATATAACTTCATATACATATCTCCAATAGGCACATGATTCCTATAAGCATTATCTTAGGCCGTCCACAATGGAAACTTGCTCTAGTGTAGCTGTAACTCCTCGTAAGCTTAAAAAACATAACAAAATAAATATCATCTGTTAACGAATGCTAAACCTTGCTGTTAACTTCAGTTTAAAAAAAATATCCCACTTAGCTTCATGGTCAAAACAATAGTACGTGCTGATACTCTAGTACAATCCACCAAACAGTATTCTAGCTTGCAGCTAACTTCTTCTTTTGCGAACACACATACGGACGCAGCTGGGTGTTGTTCCATCTACCTGCAGGTTTTCCATCAGTAGTAACTAGTTCGTAGCAGTTACTCTGAATAATAGCCTTTACGATAAATGGTCCTTCAAACATTAAGAAAAATTTCTTAGTGACTTTGTCAAACAGAGAACTTGTAGGATTGGTACGTCTAAGTACGTAGTCTCCAACTGAAAATTTATTCTTTTTGCTAAGTTTCTGGGACTTTCTTCTGCTTTCAGCCACCGTAAACAATTTACTCTCGACTAATTCTTGAATTTCTTGCATTAACTTGTTCGGATCATTTTGAGGCAGCTCTACCTTCAACTGTGGAACCAACTTCGACAAATTCAGTGCCTCAGTACAGTGGTTAGTGATAACTTCATAGGGGGCAAAACCTGTAGTAATATGAACAGTATGGTTTAGCACAAATTCTATGACAGGCAATTTGTCTCGCCAGTTTTGATGAGCTTGGTGACAAAGAATCCTTAGCATAGTTCCCAGAGTTTTCATACTCCTCTCAACTGAATTACTCTGTGGATGCCTAACAGAAATTGTAGTAGGTTTAATGTTAAGCTGATGAATTTCATTCTGCCATATAGCACTAGTAAATTGACTTCCCCTGTCTGACAGAATACAAGACGGCTTGCCAATCTCTTGTATAAATTACTTAACTTTCGTCAGTAGGGTTCTTGTGTTAGCTTGAACAACAGCGTACAATTTTGTGTACTTAGAAAACAAGTTGAGCATCACAAAGACATGCTTGACTCCTGACTTAGACTTTGGTAAAGGTCCAAATAAATCAACTGAAACTATCTGAAGTGCTTCAGTGGGTAGGATTGATTGGTATTCTCCTATTAAGTTTTCGTTGAGGGTGCTTAGCCTTCTGACATGTCACAAGAAGATGCAACAGTTTTGACAGTTTTTGGCAAGCCTGGCCAATATAGTATCCTCTTCATAGTTTCGTACAACTTTGTAGAACCTACATGACACAGTAGAACATATATCTCAGTAGTTAGGTCATGAGTTAGTACTTCAGGTATTACTGGTTTCCAATATTCACTGAAATGTTGATTAGAATCAGAATGGTAAAACAAAACATTGTTGGAATCTATACAGTAGACTCAGCGTAATTTGTCAGTTGGTAATGTAGAACTTAGTTTCTTTCTAATTTTTAAGCAGAAAGGGTCTGTTGCTTGTTTGGTTGGTAAATCTTCCCGAAGATGTTTCAGAACATAGCTATTTCTAAGAAGGACTGGAATTGACGTGGAAACATAGAACTCTCTGTGGTTCTGACGTGGTTTCAGTGGTGTTGACTCTTCATCTGGGATCCTACTTAGGTAATCAGCAGCGTCGTTGTCACTTCCTTTAATGTAGGTGATTTCTAGATCGTATTCTTGAAGTAGCAACTGCCATCTGGTTAAACGATCTCCAAAGGCTCTTCCAGCCTTCAGGCAGGTCAAAGCTTGATGATCTGTGAGTAACTTAATTTTCTCACCAAGGAGTAGGTCTCTAAATTTCTGTAAGGCCCATACTATTGCTAGAGCTTCTTTTTCAGTGACTGTATAGTTTCTCTCTGCAGTCTTCAGGGTTCTGCTGGCCATTGCCACTGTTTTTTCACGATTATCGTCATCAACTTGTGCAAGTATGCATCCTAAGGCATAGGCAGATGCATCTGTATACAAAAAATATTCCTTGCCTTGAGTAGGATGATAGATAACATGATCCTTCATGAAGATAGCCTTGAGCTGTTGCATAGCAATGTGGTGTTCTGATGTCCAGTTCCAAGCCTGTCCCTTCTTCAACAAAGAAAACAGAGGTACTGCTATCTTGGCTATTTGATCAGAATAATCTCTATAAAACCCAAGTACACCTAAGAAAGCTCGTAGTTGTTTGGGGTTTTGTGGTGTTGGAAAATCAGTGATAGCTCTCAATTTGTCTGGAGACGTCCTTATACCTTCAGTTGTTAGCAGGTGTCCTAGAAAAGCAATTTCTTCTCTGAAGAACAGAGATTTTCTAATCTTGCCAGCTTTTTGCAATTTCGAGATGACAATGTGTAGATGTTCCAGATGTTCATCAAACGATGCAGACGTCACAAGGATATCATCTACGTAGGCTCTGGCAAATGTTTGACACTCTTCTCCTAAAGTCTTATCCAAGCACCTAGTGAACTCCGCCACAGCATTACATAGGCCAAAAGGCATAACTTCAAAGACAAACTGTTGATTACGAAAAAGAAAAGCGGTATACTGCTGAGAATTTTGCTCCAAGGGTGCTTGCCAATATGCACAGGTTATATCAAGGGTGGTTAAGAATTTCACACCTTATATTTATAAAGTAATTTTGTTTTCTTATTTAAATTTATAAGTAAATCTTTCGTAACAGGCTATATGCCGTTTTCAGGGCGAGTATATCAGGTGTCCGGTATGATACAACAGAATTCAATAACTGAGTAATTGGGGACATGTTAATTTAAATTCATCTTTTCAAAATTTAAGTATTAAAATACAGTCAAGGAATTTTAAAGTAGAGTCGTTTGTTTATTTTCCTGGCTTGTTTGGTTTCAATTTGACCACAGTAAAATTTTATTTATTTTTGTTGATATAACTTTTTTTTATGTTTTGACTAATTTTTGAGTTTTGGCAATTTTAGCATATTATTAAAATTTCCCTGGTGAAGTGAGTAACTTCAGGTGTTGCAAGCTTCTCCAGGCTGTAGGATTTCTGGTGCTGACGTTGTGGTTGATCACTTGCTTCAGGGAATTCTCTCCATGACGTAGGTTATTGACGCACGTAGGTCAGCCATCACAGGGGGTTGCTTAGGGTATTGCGCCGCGAAAGTAGTTCCACTGTTGCGCACCTTTTGTCCCCAATTATGATATTTGTGTGGATAAATAATTTTATTTCAATGTAAAAACTATAAATTCAGATTTTGGAATCCTTTTTTATATGTTTAAGGGTCATTTTACTGCTTTTGGGAGAATTGGAGTCTGTTGTATCTCCCTGCCAATGTGCGCTATTAGTTACCATGTCTGTCTAGGGTTTATCAGTTGGGTAGTGATGGCGGAGGAGGAGAGACGTCTGCAGGTCGCGAGGGCGCTGTGGGTCTGGTCCTGGGAGCGCTGGAGAGACTGCATGAGGCTTTTGTGCCATTAGAGTTTTTTTTTGTATCGTCTGAACATTGTTTAATGGTGGCGGAAATATGGGGTTTTTGCCATAAATGTATGCAGTCATGGCATAGCATTGATAAAATCTCGGGCAACGAACAAGTGTTTCATAACTATTTTTTTTGTTTAACTCAAGGTCAGACATGGTAACGCCATTGATTTGTGTTTTTGGTACCAAACCGTCATTTGTTGAATCATGACGAAGTAAGAAGGAAACGTAAAAGGTAAAATTGAAAATAAACAAACAGTTGCCTTATTTCGTGAGTTTAATTTGTAAAATCACAATAATAGTTTCCGTCTCCATTTAATTGAACAAACTGAGCTATCCGGAGCACGCAAACCCACATAACCTCAACGCCCACTACGCTCACAACTACAGTGACAACAAACAACAGCAGACACAGGACGTGTCACAGGGTAAAATTTTCTGTGGAACGGAGCAGTTTCAATAACCTTAATTTTAGCTTAATAAAAAGTGTTTCTACCTGGTACTTCAGAAAAACTAGCAGCATGTTGTGTAACAGTTTCTGTTGATAGCTATTGATGAGAGTGCAGGCTGCTACAGCTTGAGACACTTCTTCAGATACTGACAAAATTGTATTAGAAGGTTCAGTACTACAATCTTTTCTGAGTAATCCCACGAATTTGTCTGAAAATTGCCATTTTTCAGGAATAGTAACACTATCTTGGTTCTATGCAAACAAAATTAACCATCCAGCAAAATTCATGATAATACCATACTGAGACAAAAAATCTGTTCCTAAAATTAGAGGTTTAGCCAATCCTTTTACAATCACAACAGGAATTCCCTTAGCTTCTCCTAAGCCTTCAATACGCAAAAACGCCTGACGATTAATCAGTGGACTAGATCTAGATGTAGCTCCAATGATCTTCACTCGAGGTACTGGTAGTATGGGTAGAGCAGTACCATTAGCTTCAATCTCATGCAATAGCTCCTCACTCATACAACTGATCTCGGCTCCACTGTCAAGGAGTACAGATACCGTGATGTCAGATACTAATAATGGTAGTTCTGGGCACAAAGCTGTCTTATCCACTACATGCACATTATCTTCATCCAGTAAATACTCGCGATCAGATTCGTCCAAGGCCACAGTGTTAATCGTAGTGCTAGTAGATTCTAAATTTTGAAATTTATTGAACGGGCTTAGTTTTGCATTACAGGTTTTGCTTGTCCCCACTAACTCACTTTCCTGGGCTGATGCTGAGGGACTGATTTCATCAACCCATCCTAGTTTAATGCTGGCTGTTGACTGGAGTTCAGTGTACTGCTAGACCCAGCAGACTGACTGTATACAAAATTAGGTGCAGCAGGGTCAAAAGGTTGCATTTCTTGCAAAGTATTCCTGATTAATCACTGCTTTAGAAGGCACAGATGTATTTGAGTTTGTACAGGGTGTTCCATAAGTCTTGTCACCCCCCTACAGTGCTCTGAAGGTGAGCATAAAATGTATGTTTCCTGTTTCAAATGGCCGACACAAACTCTTACAGTGTTGAAGAGCGACTTGTTGTTAGTGTTTGGGCACATGAACGGCCACATACTGGGAAGAGCATAGGGGATGTGCGAGGAGACTTCGCGAGACGATTCCACAAAGCAGTCCTCCCTAAAAGGACAATACTGCGTTGGGAAAAAAAGCTGTTTCTGATGGGATCAATCAAAGACAAACCGAGGCCAGGACGGCCTACCACACGACAGGAAACATGTGCAGCAGTGGAGGGATCTGTGCTCCGATCGCCCAAAAAGTCACTACGCAAACGTGCATCTGAACTTTCAATACCTCAAACCACAATGATAAGACACATGACGAAAGATCTTGGATTGAAAGCGTTCAGGCCAACAACTGTCAACGAGCTCAGTGATACTGACATGAACAAATGGCATGCAGCATGCGCACGATTGCTTGAGATGTTTCCGACATTCCCGCAGCGTGGTCAACTGTTTTTTCAGCGATGAATGTGCAATCTACCTAAGTGAACGGGAGAGGAATGTTTATGTGTGGAGCAAGGACAATCCCCATTATTACGAGGAGCTCGAACATAACTCTCCACACGTTATGATATGGCCGCTATGTCAGCAAAGCACTTGATAGGTCCTTATTTCTTTGCTGGACCTTTCAACCAACACACCTATCTGAGCATGCTGAGGGAGTGGTTTATTCCAGAGCTCGAGAGACTGGATGTGCTGCAAGATTGCTGGTTTCGACAGGATGGAGCTCCACCGCACTATGCCATCACTGCCCGGGAATATCTCAATGACGTCTTTCGAGACCAGTGGATAGGACGTGGATCAGCACAACTGCCAGCGCCTCTGGATTGGCCTCCCAGGAGCCCCGATCTGTCGTCATGTGACAATGCTCTTTGGGGTATTATTAAGGCACACGTATCCCAACAACGATATGCAACAACAGAACAATTAAAGGAAGCAATTACGGATGTCTTTACGACAATCGCCAGAGCTATGCTGCGTCAAATATCGCACAGGTCATGGCGCCGCATTAGTCTGTGCCACGACAACTATGGCGCTCATAGAGACGTTCTGGACACATAATTATTTTCCCTAGTTTCTCCATCACGTTTGTGTGAGTGATCATCCAGTTTTCATTGCTTTAACACAGTTGCAATTTTATGCACACCATCACGTCACAGTAGGGGGGTGACAAGACTTATGGAACACCCTGTACTCGCAGATGTACAAGCAGAGTACTGGTTGTTAAACAGTGGTGCTGATGGATTTACCCACTGCCTGTCTGTCACTTGCTCAGGTGTGGAATTCGCTAATTGGCTGAGCTGTGCAGCTGGTTGCCAGCGAAAGCTGCCATTCCTCTGTGGAGATGGTGGTGGAGAGGGTGTTTTTGATTTAGGAGGCTCATTAGGTGACATGAGGTATAGCGTTCCAGATTGATCAAGGAAGGCGTTAGGTTTAGGTCCCTGATCTTAAGAGTTCCCAGTCTGTACGGTAATTTCACCATGTTAAAATTTACGGAAAATGCAACAGCGATAGAGGCATGAAAATAATAAATTTAAAGTTCAAAATTTAACAGTTTTCCGCTAGTTATAGCAAAGCCAAAATTTATTAATTTTTTTATGAAAAGTCAGCATGATAGGTTTGTGAGCGATGTCTTACGTGCTTCCCACAATGTCTTCAAGCTCACTAAGACAGCTAATTAGCTAGAAAAGTTGATGCCTCTTCTGAAAATGGCAATACTTTAATAAAATTTAACACAACATAAACTCGCTCCCAAGAGTTCCTATCTTTAGGACAGCGGCAGTAACAGGCGTCATCTTAAATGCCTGCCGCAAACGTCTTATCAGTATGGGAGTCCAGCCAAGAAGATAAAAAGGATGCCGACAAAAGCGTCGGTTCAAACAAACGCCTCAGAGAAAGAAAAAAAAAAAACATCTCTTACTTAGAGAAAGAAATTCAGCAGAGTAAGTTACTGATTACCATTCCTTAACATAGATATCCTGCTGAATACCTCAGTAAGCAGTACTCTTTACAAATACAGATAAGAGAAAAAAAAAATTACTATCTTAAATTAAAATAATAGGTTTACATGTTAATTAGGGGCTTTAAAATTGAACAAAAATGATAAATTAGTGTCTTTCATCACAAATAATTATCATGAGCAAAATATATTAACTCAGTTAGTTTTACTTTTAAAGTTCCAGGTAAATATTGAAACACACATGACAACAGATAACTGTAATTCCATTACAACATCAACAAATAATCGATAAGTCGGAAGTCTGCGGTCTCGCCCAAAGTAATATGAGCAATCAATTATTATGAGATACATACTAGCACATTCCGACGCGTGCCGCACAAAGTGTAAACACACTACAGTAGTGCCTCGTTATAGCGAAATGTCACGGTTCTGGGTCCGAACTTTGCTATAACCGTGTCTTCGCTATAGCCGAACTTGGCTGATTCTGACCCCTAAACTCAAGAATTGCATTAAAATGGTCTTTGATGTTATTTAATTACAAAGTAGTACATTATATTAGGGAAATTTACTTTTATTTTAACAGGTAAATATGCGCTGGTTACAATACCCAACAAGTATGGATGCAACTATTCACTAAGTCAAAATGGGCCAAAAACTCCGCAGTGTCATGCAGGCTCAGATGATAATTCTGTGTGCCCTTTCACACTGTGGCAGGCGTCGAATAATTTGTGCACATGCCTGACACACATAAAAATCAGCTTGGGCAGGTGAATGTAATTGTTCACTTGTCCATTGGACAGGTAATGCTAGTGTATTTGCCAGCGAAAATAAGCGACGCCAACATTGGAAGTTGCTTTATTTTCACGCACTAGTAGTGAACTGTGTTTAGCGGTGGCACGAAGTTAAGTACGAAGCCAATTAGTAGTAACAGAAGTGGATGCACGTGTACTCATTGACCGTGAGCAAGGTCACAAGTTTGTGATTTTATTTCGGCAGTGCTCCGATAGAAAACATGTCTGACCTACGTGAACGGTACCAAATCAAGATACACAGTTATTTGAAAAGCAGTACTAAAGCTAGACATGCTCGTTTTCATACACAGCCCACCTACCGTGATTTTTTTTTACTTTTTATTTTTCTTTCTTTCTCTTCAGCTGTCCAAACAGACTCATTCCAAGAAGAAGAAGAAGAAGAAGGAAAAAACCTCAGGCTACCACGCTATTCCTGACGGTGTGTACGATACTTTAACAATGCAACGATTTATTGCTTCTCGCTCAAATTTATGGAATGTTTAGTGTGTTAAATTATAATTTATAATTAGTGCACAGTAAATGTTGAAATTGCCATTAAACCAAAAGATAAAAACACGTTCGGCCGATTGTGTGAGCAAGAAGATGAATCAAAACAGCAAATGCACAGACACAGGAGACGGTAACGCCAATGCTTCCTATCATCCACCGTCTTTACTGCAAATCTCAAGAAGCTGAAGGTCTGCGGAGTAAATATGAGCTGTAGCAAGTTAAGCAGAGATAAGCACGAGTAGTTGTGTGGGTGCGTGTGTGAGGGAAAGAGACAGCGCTATTGTATCTCCCAGAGGCATTTCTTCTGTATGTGTGGTGTGTGTGTGACAGGTATAGCACAGCCGGCGGCAATTATTCGTAGTAGTGAAGAAACAGCATATGTCCGCCGTTATTCTATCAGAACACGCAGTTCTTGTTCCAAATAGCCATGTCTTCATCTGAGTTGAGCAGAAGCTTTTTGGGAGCGCCTGACAGCATCCGAGCCTTCCTCTTTTCATCTCTGCACCCCCCCCCCCCCGGTCATGCTGGCTGGCTGTGGTTTTTTATGTACAAGCTGGTTGAGGAAGGGAGAGACATGCATTCTTATTGAACTCTCTCATTTGTGCGTGTATCTGAGCAACCCTCTTCTCGTTAACCATCACAGGATCTAGGCCCAAGCTACAGAGCAGCAGGCTGATGCGCCCGGCCACGTCGCCGATGACTGTACTCATATCAATATCCAAAATCATAATCAACGCAAGCTGTATGTGAAACTACACACGGTTGATAGCATGATTACAACAATCACCTGGGTTGAAAAGGGGGATGGGGGGGAAAATAAAGCATGCAATTATATTTTTAGAACAACGTGCGTTTGTTTGAGCTTGGGGAGGGAAGCGAGCTGCCCATGCATGACTCACGTGACAGTGCAGGCGGATGGTCTGGGCTGGGGGAGGGATGGTGGTGCGAGGGGTGGAGGTAATCTATACATCCCGCTGTAAAGATAACAAATACCTACTCACTTCACAAGGTCACGTACATCGCCGCAAACCTGCTTCACATAACTCACCATACATGTTTCTACTCATAAAAGTCACATTTTTTTATAGAATTTTTTTTTGTGATTTTTTGACGGTTCCTCAAAAAGACTACTCTATAACCGTGTTTTTGCTATTTGCTATAACGAGATTCTACTGTAGTTTGTAAATACTGTATGCTACCATCACCAAAACATGATACAATCCACACAGCTACGAATCGAAATACATGCATGCACAATAGAACATGCCTGTTAATTTAGAGTCGGACGGAAGCAAATAAATCCGTAGTTTATCAACAGAATCTGCACTTCCGTACTATACCATCGTAATTCGTATAAACTACGGATAATCCGTAGTAGTTCGCACCTCTGATAAAAGGTAACATTGTTCTTAATTTTCCAGGAGAGAAGTGTCAATTTAAGCCAAGCTGGCAGCTGTCCTGGCATGCTAGCTCTCTCCGAGACATTCTTGGAAGCAGCACGCCTAGGAAGTGAGGGAGTGTTGTGCAGACAGAGAGGCACAAGCACGCAGGCAGCAGAAAATGACCTTGGCAGTCTTTGAATGATAAAAAATTGTTTATTTCTTGGCAGATTTTTCTAACAAAATCAAGAGAGAAGAATAATAAAAAAATCTAACACCGAATTGTCTTTGGTGAAAGGCAACTTCACCCCAACCTCATTTGCACTGAACTCATGTTTTTAGTCGATGGCTTGGCTTGTCATGTGACCATGAAACAGTACTTTTCCTTTTTCCTTCTTGAATACAATGTGTTTCTTTCTTCTTGTTCTTTGTCCTCCGACAAACTGTCCTCCAACACTACTACTGAAACTTTACTTCTGAGTACAGCAGAACCCCAATTTTACATGGCATCAATTTTACGAGGCAATTTTCAGGAACTGTCAAAAATAATAAAAATTATTGAAAAAATGGAAACCCCCCCGCCCTCAAAAGGAGGAAATTGCAATAAAACTTATTTTAAAAATACGTTCATGGGTCCACAGTGATAAAATACATAATTTGTAATGTTATTTGTAACAGGCATGATGAGAGAGAGAGAGAGAGAGAGAGAGAGAGAGAGAGAGAGAGAGAGAGAGAGAGAGAGAGGAGAAGAAGAAGAAGAAGAAAAAAAACTGTGGTAGGCGTGCAACTTTGAAACAAGTGCCAGCGCGACTAGTGTAGAACAAATTCCTCCGTACAGTATTAACCGCTGCATGGCCTTGCTACAATGACTAGCCATGGTTTCCGAGAAATCTGTCGTAGTTGCGTTGTGGTTTCCAAACTACCCGACTTGTATTCCTAAAAATGTTTTTATGTCTAAATTCGTGTTAAACCGTTACCAGCGTAAAACAGACAATTTTCAAGAAAGTACTGATAATGATCTCATTTAATAGGCATTATTATTCTTAAGAATTTGATACCAGACAAGCCATTAATAGTAACCAAGTATCCAAAAAAATTTAACAGCGAGTGCGAGCGATGAATGCCGTGGCATGTATAGGCAGCATTGTGTAACAATGCATGGGTCTAGATCCTTCCTCGTGACATACTTGGTGGCGGCTGTCGTGCGGCAGATGAACAATAGAGAGCTAGGTACGCAGTCGAAAAAACACGGCAACGGACAGCACGAGAACTAAGATTGAGACAGTGTTTCGCTGTTTCGTAAGAATGCGCTGCAGTGCATCTTGCAGCAGGTTAGTCTAGCGCCATGCTCTAGCGTGCATCATTATATAATTTTCCTCTTTTTTTTTTAAAGCATGCGTGCTCTCATCATAGCTAAATTCCTGGTGGGGAGTTCAGTGATTTCAACGTGTTATAGCTGAGTGTGGTGCATTAATTAAAAAAATATTTTACTATAAATTAACCAGAGAAACCACATAAAATAATTTTTGATAAGAAACGTAGGGGGAAAAAGTAATATTTCTCAGCAAAATTATATTTTCATACAATTACTTACTTAGTTTTACACTGTTGAATATGTGTGCCCTCACACTGTGGCATGCGTTGAATACAGTCGAGCCTCGCTACTACGACAAGCCACGGTTCCCGAGAAATTTGTCGTGGTTGTGTTTTTGTAGTTTACGAACTACCCGACTTCTTCCCCTTAAAAAAAATTTTTGCTGTCTAAATTCGTGTAAATGGTCACCAGCGTAAAACAGACAATTTTCAAGAAAGTAATAATGATTTCATTTATAGACATAATTTTTTTGAAGAAATTGATATACCAAACAAGCCTATAATAGTTACGAAGTTTCCAAAACTTTAAACAGCGAGTGCGAGCAACGAGTGCCGCGGCGTGTATAGGCAGCGTAATGTGCGGGCCTAGAGACTTCCTCGTGACATACTTGGCGGCTGGCCGTCTGCCGTGTGGCAGATTAACGACATGAGGTAGTCAAAAAAATGCGGAGGCGGGCAGTACGAGAGACTGTTTCGCTGTTTCGTCAAAATATGCTACTGTGCAATGGGCAACTGGTTATTCTAGCGCAGTTTTCTAGCGTGCATCATAAAATAAAAACTAATTACCGCAATGTAAACACTACTCGCCGGCACAATAAGACAAAGAGTTGAGGTGAATGTCGTGTTAAATTTGTCATAGTACATGTAGTAACAAGTTTGATGGGTGTAGCATTTTTTTTAGCACGAATGCGCTTATGATAATGCTGTGTGCCCTTTCACACTGTGGCACGCTTTGAATAATCTGTGCGCTTGGCCGAGACATGTAAAAACCAGCTTGGGCAGGTGAATGTAATTGTTCACTTGTCTGTTGGGCAGATAAAGCTGGTGTGTTTGCCAGCAAAAATAATTGTTGCCAACATTGATAGTTGCCTTACTTTCGCGCTCTAGTCGTGAACTCAGTTTAGTGGCGGCAAAAAGTTAAGTTCCACGCCAATATGTAATAACAAAAATGGACGCACGTGTCCGCATTGACTTTGAGCAAGGTCACAAGTTTGTGATTTTATTTTGGCAGTGTGCCAACAGAAAACATGTCTGACCTTCATGAGAGCTACCAAACCTACACAAGACAGTTCACTGAAAAGGAATGCTAAGGCTAGACATGCTCGTTTTCACACACGCCCCACCACCCGTGGATTTTTTCTTTGTTTTTATTTTTCTTTCTTTCCCTTCAGCTGTCCCAACACTCATTCTGAGACAAAAAAAAAAAAAAAAAGGTGGCTTACCCTCTTCCCGATGGTCTGTACGATAAGAATGCAATGGCCGGCCAGCAAGGATTTATTTCTTTTCGCTCAAGTTTATGGGACGTTTAGTGTGTTAAATTATAATTGATAAATATTGTACAGTAAATTAAATGTTGAAATTGCCATTAAACTAAAAGATAAAAACACGTACAGCCGACTGTGTGAGCATGAAGGTGAATGACTCAGAACAGCAAATGTGTGACATAGGAAACAGTAATGCCAATGCTTCCTTTCATTCGCCGTCCTTTCTGCTTATCTAAAAAGCTCAAGGCCTAGGCAGTAAAATATGAGATGCAGCAAGATAAGCAGAGATAAGCACGAGTATTTGTGCGGGTGCGTGTGTGAGGGAAAGAGACAGCACTATTATCTCTCCCAGAGGCATTTCCTCTGAATGCGTGGTGTGTGTGTGTGTGTGTCTGTGAGACTCAGGTATAGCACAGCCGGCTGCAATTATTCTTAGTGAAGAAACACCATATGTCCGCCATTATTCAGTCAGAACACGCAGTTCTTGTTTGTTTTTCCTCTCCCACTCGGCGACTCTCTGCCATGTTTCCGTGTCTTGTGATAGCCCAGGGGGATGGGGGTTGAAGAGACACTTTTTCTTGCCCTCATTACAGCATGGCGAAAAAAAAAAAAAAAACCAGCAGTCCGTAAAAAAAACCCAGCGTTACCTCATCTTTTTTTCTCTAGCTGGAGCTCGGCTTGACCTTGACAACTTCCGCTGTATTATTGATCACTCGTCATGTGGCCATGAAAGCGCTGCGGAGTAAAAACTGCCTACGACGCAAACACAACAGTCCCGACGCCGTGTAAGGCATGTGGGCTGATAAGGTTTTTGTTTTATGCTTGCTCGACAGTGGAGCAATAAGAGCGACTGCGGCCAGCGCGCCGAGAGCCATTTCATCTCTATTCGCAGTACAAAGCATTACATTGGTGCGTTGTGCATAGTTTCGTGATTTTTCCAACAGGCCTACAACTTTTAGTGACGAGTCGTTATTTCATACGTGACAGCACCTTGAAAATTCAGTCCCCCCCCCCCCCTCTTGAGTGGCTCTAAATTCGCGTTCTTAATAGGCGTTCCAAGTTTTTTAAAAATACACTTTTTTTATGTTTGTTCTTTAATACACACTTTAATTAGTATCGTGTAAATGCTTATAATGGTGACAGACTGTAACAGTTCTTGCGCAATTAAAAAAAGACTCAATGGCTGTACTGAAAGGTTTAAAAATTGTTGCCGTATACATTCAGAAAATAATGAGTTGTTCTGCTGTGGTCTGAATGTGCTTCGCGAGAAACAAGCAGGATGAATCACGCGCGCACGAGCTGCCCGGAGGCAAGCCAAGGCCAGCGGCTTGGCCCCTCCCCTCCCCCATCCTACACAACCACACCGAGTCGCACCGCTCTGCCACGCACGTCATGGTGGGGGATTGTGGGGTACCGTACCATTTTATTAGGAAGACACCTTTTCATCGTACGAAAATATAATTTCAATGAAAACTTTTTTTATGTCGGTAATTGTTCTACATAAATTCTAGGGGGATAAAAAAATTAAAAATTTTTTTATGGGGTGGGGTCAAATTTAGTTACCTTGGAACTAACGACATCGGCAATCTAACATCACAATTCCCTGGCACCTTGCAATATCCTTAGATAGAGGGTTTAGTGTAATCTTTCCTGCTCGCAATATGTTAACTTTTTCCATTTTATTCCTTTTAAATTATCAAAATTTTAATTCTTTTTTGGTGGAGATTGAGAATATTGTCGTAGTTGCATTGTTGTCGTAGTAGCTGATGTCGTAGTTGCGGGGCTCGAATTTAGTTTGTGCGCTTGCCAGAAACAGGTAAAAGTCAGCATGGGCAGGTGAATGTAACTGTTCATTTGTCCATTGTACAGGTGGTGTGTTTGCCAGCAAATATGAGCAATGCCAACACTGACTGTTACTTTCTCACCCTCATATTGTTTTCCCATGGACCCAATGATATTATTTGGTGCTGATTTTATTTGTTTCTGTGAAGACTACCAACAGACTTGAATTGTGCGCCTACGAGCCCTACCATGGACTCGTTCTCTCGGCCCTCTTCGTGCCTCCCCTTCCCTCCTCTCGGCCGGCTATACCGTGCCATGGCTGTTTGTCTGTGGGCAGTCTACCTCCGCTCGCCGTCCAGCAATGTTTTGCAGACCAACTCGAGGCTGACACGGCACCTGTGTCTACTATTATTTATTTAGGTAAGCATTGGTTTGATTATTTGTTTCTCTTCAGCTTTCGCATTTTGTTTCTAATAGCAAGTATTCTAACTCGTTTTTCGTCATGTGGTGCCGTTTCGGCCGTGAGGTGTTCAATGCCCCGTTTAACTTTTCAGTGTGGTACATATTTTTGCTATGGTAAACTCATCTTGTCTTATGCCAATCAATTTGGATTGTCTTTACCGTATTTAATGATGCAGTGTAATTTCTTGTTAATAAACACCGCATTAGTTGAATTTTTATGAGTTTACTTCACTACTCGTTAGTGACTATTTTACCAAGTCCCAGTGTGAGCAGTTAAAAAGAGTTCCGGAGGGACGTGTGCGCTGGGTTGGAGGCTATGGCACCCTTGGTCCGCCGCGCGTGCCCTGGACTCCCCCCAGTCTTTTTTGACCTGCTGCACGATGAAGACTTGTCGGTATCGCGGTCGTAAGTTTGCCGACCCACCCACGTGGTTGGGTAGTACACGCGGTGGATAACTAGCTTCTTTGAGATGCCATAGTTAAATTTTCAGTCTGTTTTACCTTTATCGACGTTAGCCGCTAATTAATTGCGGTAGATTCAGTTAAATTTAAATGGCTTTATATTTTCTTTGTGCGAAATTAAGAAGGCGTTTGGGCATGATGTGTGCGGGCCCGATGGAACTCTTTCAGTAACAAGTAACTCTAAAAATGGTCTAGCTGCAGCAACCCATTTATAGGAGTAGCCCACCGGTGGAGCGTTTTTGTTTAGTGATTCTGTAATGCCTACATAATTTCTGCACTATAAAATGCCATCCTCCTAAAATTTAACTCTTTTATTTAACGACATGCTTGCACGCCTTCGAACCTACTAGTGAACCCTGAGAAGAGAGATCTCACTCTACCGCACGTGATGCCGTGGTGAGATGTATAGAGACTCTGTAACTTTTGAGGTAAAGTGGGGGCGAGTACCACCACAAGCTTCAGCACCTGTAAACAACTTGACGAGTACTGAGCGTACGATGTTGCATTGTGCTAACTGTTGTTCGAGCGGACATGTAGCCCAGAATTGTACGCTCCCGAAAGTGGAACATGGCTTAAGGGCATGTCTTCGCTGCGGTAGATAGGGGCACTTACGATTTCAGTGTAAGGGAAAGTGATGTACGCCACCCCTTTGCGCATTAAGAACACACAGCGTTTGTTCCTCAGGTGACGTGTGTCGATTGTTTTATGTCAGTGTCTCTGTATGGCATTTTTCATGCCGCTTTAATAGATACTAGAGCCTCACATTGTTTCGTGCGCGAACAGTTGTGGGAATTTCTGTTGGCACGTGATCCACGGTTAAGTACTAGGATTGATGACTCTTCCACACTGGAACTGTGTGTGGCAAACAGGTATGTTGTTAATGTTGTTAAGTGCACCCGTTCTATCCTGATGCACTTCAAGATAAATAGATTCTCTTGGACGTACCGTTTTTGGATCATGCAAAATCTGGTTGCTGATAATGTGTTGGGCGTCGATTTCTTCTACCACACTCGTGCAGTGATTGATGTGCACGGTGAACGTCTTGGGCTCAAATTTGCCCCCAAGGTCATCTGTCCGTTACGCAAATTTAAGACGTCCACCTTTGCCCCGTTCAGATGTGTTGCTGTGCCAAGTCCTCTCTCGGGATAAAGCCTTGGAGAATTTGTTGAGTGAATATTGAGATGTTGTTACCACACGCATTGGTAGGTGTGATGATGTGCCGGTTAGAATACAGTTTTATTCCTACAATCCTCCTAAGTTGGTCATAATGCCACAAATTGTGGACAAATCGCCCTCAACTTCGGGTTACGCTAGTCCCTCATTTTTGGTGACAAAAAACGATGGCAGACATCGGTTGGTTACCGATATGTCAAAGGTCAATGATAAGATTTTTCTTGGCCCCTTTCCCGCTCCTACTGTGGATGCCGCTCTTCAGCATCTCGGGAAGTCTAGTGTATATTCAGTGTTAGATCTTAATGCTAGTTTCCACCAGTGTCTTCTGCATCCTGATTGTCAGAAGTACACCGCCTTTCGAACGCCTTGGGCGCATTTTGAATTTAATCACATTCCCATGGGTGCTAAGATTGGGACGCAGGCTTTATCATGTGTTCTTGACCACGTGCTGTCCGACCTTAAGTTTAAATGTGTCTACAACTACACAGACGATATCACTGTGTACAGCAGTAATTTCGAGGAGCACTTGGGGCATCTGCAGCCTGGTTTTGGCTCGGCTTCACTTTGCCCGACTTTCTGTTAACCTTGGAAAGGTCACATGGGTGTTGTCATCAGAATTTTTTTGGAGTATATTGTGTCTGAAGATCTCTTAGTTATGGACCCTGAGCAAGTCCGCCCTGTTGTTGAGTTCACGCGCCCGAAGAGTGTTCGTGGCATCTCGCGTTTTTTGGGCCTGTTAGAATATTACTCCCGCTTTATTCCTCATTTTACAGAGCTTGCTGCACCATTATATTCCCTGAAGCGTAAGAATGTAGCTTTTGAGTGGGGTGAAGAATAGGAGCTCACTTTTGTTAAGCTGAAGATAGCCTTAGCTAACGCTCCGTCTTTGTATATGGCTGATTTCGATCTTAGGTTTGTGCTTCACGTAGATGCATCTAGCATAGCGCTCGGATCAGCGGTGAGCCAGTGGCGGGATGGCAAGTTGTGTCCTGTAGGTTTTGCCAGCTGCACGTTGTCCGATAGTGAACATCGGTTGAGTTCGTTTGAAAAGGATGTTTTGGCGTGCGTCTGGGGGTCGGCCAAATTAGACTCCTGCATTAGCGGTGTCGAATTCGATCTGTGTACCGGCAACCAAGCATTTTCATGGTTCTTGCGACATTCGAACGACTTTGGTAAACTAGGTCGATGGGCTTATTGCCTGATGCGATTCCGATTTGTTATCCAACATGCACCAGGGTCAAATAATGCCACTGCCGATGCGTTGTCGCGCATGTATGACCCCGACGATTATGTTGTTGAGCCTTCTAGTCCTACTACCTTTGGCACCTTAAGCGCTGGCTTTACTACCAGTCAGAGTTTTTATATGATACTTCAGGAAGCTCAGACCAATGATCTGGTCTGCTGTGATCTGGTCGCCGCGAGCCAACGCGGAGATCAAGTCCCTTATGTTGTTAAAGATGGGCTTTTGTACTACGTGGGACGCCGAGGGAGTGTCAAACGTCTGAGGGTTCCTGAACGTTGTACAGCTGAATTACTCTCTTACTATCACGACTCTCACTTTGGGGGTCATTTGGGACGCCAAGGTACCCTAAAGAAATTGTGTGGATGTTTCTATTGGTCTACTGTGAACAAAGATGTGCGCCAATACGTCCAGCGATGTGACGTGTTTGTGTGCTAAACCGGCGCAAAGTTCTAAAGTTGGTCTGTACACTGTGGATTTGGTTTCTTACAGCTGGGAGGTGCTGCATTGTGATGTGTTTGGTCCTTTGGTTAGATCTAACATGTACATTCTGATTTTGTTGGATGTTTTCTCCAGTTTTATCATCTTAATAACGCTAAGGTCTTTGAAGAGCAGAGAGTTCTTGAGGGTGTTGTCCGACCGGGTGTGGTCAGTGTTTGGACCACCGGTTAATATAGTAACGGACAACGCGTCATACTTCATGTGAGTTCAGTTCCGTGACACGTGCTTTCGCTGGGGCATGTCACGATATTCCTCTATTCCGTATTTCCCTTGTGGAAATAGAGTGGAGCAGTTTAACAGGAACTTTAAGTGTACGTTGACTACTCTTCATCACTCCCAACAGACATATTGGGACAAGGACCTGGATCTAATTACCGTAATTTAGGCTTTAATTCTGCAGTATCTGGAGTGACAGGACATAGTCCGGCTCGCATTGTTTTGGGGCGAGATGTTCTGCAATCCATTGTTGAAGGTTTGGGGTGTACCGTCACCCGCCGTTCCTATGTCAGATGCCGCTAGAGAGCGACTAGCCGCCAATGTGTTGGCACGTCTGTACGACGAGAGTGGGCGCCTTCAGGCGCGATATAATGCTGGCAGTGTTCCGTCAGATTATCAGGTTGGTCAGTCAGTCTATTGTAACCCTTCTGCCTTCCTTCCCATCCTGACGATCTAAGCAGTAAATTCTCCACTCGTTTTGCTGGCCCATTTGATGTAATTAAGTTGCTTGGACCTAACACAGTGCTTTTGGCCGATCCAAACACTCGGCGTATTTTACGGGAAGAACATGTGTGCCACTTGAAACACGCTGTGGATAGTCCGGAAGATTAATTCCTTGCAAGATGTTGTGTTGCAGGGTAATTGAGATGCAGGAGGCGTCGGATCGATCTTTTGGCATCATCACTCAGAAGAGGATTTCGGCTGAGGGGGACAGGGCCCGCTTCCCTTACTCTGTTTTCCCCTGTAGTTAGCCTGGGTTTCTGTTTCCTTTTGTGTTCGGGTAGTAAGGTGGAGCGTCGTTTGTCTGTTTCTGTGTTTAGTGTTATGTGTCGTAATTGGTGTTTGTTTGTGGTAGAGTTGTGTTAGTTCGTTGCGACCGGTCGTCTGTGTTTAGTGGTGTTAGTTTGTGTTCCTCCGGAGGACAGAGGATATATGATAATTTATGGTTACGCTTATTACATAAGGTGCACCATAGTACAAATTGTAGAGGATTTTTATGAAATTTTTATATATTTATTTGTATGGTAATTATTGATGACTATATGCATGATGTCTACATTTAACCTAATACTCATTGAAGCATGTTGTGTTTGATATTTTATATTCATTTGCTGTGTGAGAATTTTTATGTACATTGAAAAACAGAACTGTGTGCAAATATTTTGTCAAATTTACTGTATTACGGCTAATTTTATTAATTTTTGTGTACTCATTGAATTTAACAGTTGCAAACATAACGCTGTATTGTAATGATATTGTAATAATAATGTAATTTCTTTTTTTTTGGCAGTATTTTCAGGGGCGTTGTGCTCGTGTGTTTTCACGCTAATCATTTTGATGTTGTTACATGTGCCCGGATCGCTGCTCTTCCCACTTCCCTGAGGCACGAGTCGGTGATCACTCATCAAGAACGTTAGAGAGGGACTTCGATCTGGCGCAGAGGCTCCTCAACTACTTTCATCTCAAAGGCATGAACCAGATCGATGCAATTATGGACCTATCTGATTGGATCCTCATATGTAGCAACCGGCATGGCCTGGGGTGTGTGAATCTCGTTGCGTTATTTTGGTTGGGGGAGTTGAGCTGGTCAGCTCACCCTCATATTGTTTTCCCATGGACCCTATTGTGAAGTGTTCAGCCACTTCCCCATCTTGTTTAAATATTTATAAAGTGTTTTAATTTTCTTATTTAAATTTATATGTAAATCTTTCTTAACAGGCTATATGCACTTTCAGGGTGAGTTTGTCAGGTGTCCGGTGTGATGCAACAGAATTCAATAACCTAGTAATTGGGGACATGTTAATTTAAACTCATCTTTTCAAAATTTTGTGACGATTATTTCGTCACATGTATTGTATTTAATACCTTTTTGACCGATTTTTCAATTTTTTGTAATTTTCTTGTTTCGGCTGTATTTTCTTTATTTATTGATATTTTGTTTAAATTTGTTTGATACTCGGCGCCGAGTACTTAAATCTTGTCATTGTGTCAGTTTGGTTCAGTTATTTACTTATTTACATTGTCTACATTTTTTTTGTTAAGTTTTCTGAATCGGCACATACCCCGTATAGTGGCAAACTGATGACGCGACTCATGCTTGGGAGTTGTTTACGCGCTTGGTTGTAGGCAAGGTGGTGGGGATCGGCTACCAAGCTGCTTCGTGTGGGGAGGTGAAGTCATTCTTGGACTAGTTGCGGACTGATATGCACGACGAGTGGCTGTGTGAGTGCTTGATGGTCGAGCTAGGCTCTTTGGGTGGTCGCAAGAGACATTGCGCCAGTCTGCCGTAGAATTACTCTGGATCAATGCTTATTGCCCTAGTGAGGCGAGCCTGCGATGACACCGAGTGGACTGCTAATCGTCGGTTTCGGTGCCCGCCGACCTGTACTTCGGCGTGACGAAACCTACCCAGTGCAACCTACCAGAAAAGG
>PNEQ01094910.1:0-11944 GCA_003012365.1 Medauroidea extradentata
TTAGGCAAACACAAAGATGCCACTAAGTCGTACAGCGCTGCCCCGCACACTGTGAAGAATATAGCTTTCTGCTCGGCCTTGTCGGTCACCTTGTTGGCAACAAAAAAGTACTGGAGCCTCTCGGAATACGTTTTCCAGGCGTCCCGCCCCGGAACGAATTCGCCGAACGAATTAAACAATGCCATTTTAGGTTAGGTGCAGCCGGCCCGTAACTACCGCACTACCGAAACCCACACGCTTCCGAGGATGCGTGAAATTCGAATCACCTCGTCGCCAATGTTGAGTACCGGAACCCCCTGTGGGGTATCGCGTAACACACGAAGTCCTCAGCTCATAACTCGCACGGACGGAGGGCCCATACACGATCACTGCTTGTTGTTATGGAAGTTCCCGCCATACTGGTGGGACGATCTGTAATTCGTGGTAATGCCAACCTAACCCAGAGTACACTACAGTGGTCACCGCTTAAAGTCCGATAGGAAAAATTATAATAGTATAGTAAAGCACTGCACACCATCTGAGTGGCTCGTGTGGAAAGGCGATAATGTGTTACATATGCCGGTCAACTGCATTCTTATTGCTCCTGCCTCGCACACACAAATGTAGCCTTTCTAGGGAGCTAGGGATGGTCCCTTAAGTTAGTGCTTGTCAGTCAAGAAAATGCAAATGATATTACATAAAATAAAGTATTTTTATCATTGTCTTCATATATATAAAATTATATCTGTGTTTGAGTGTGTGCGTGCATGTGTGAATGCATGTGCATGCATGTGTGTTTGTGTGCATGTGTGTGTGTGTAATTTTTTTCAATATGTGGTCATGATGGTTCAAGCATTAAGACACGTACAGTATGAGCACATCAGTATCTTTATTCTCACCATCTTGCATTGGTAGTTTACTAAAACTTGGAAACAAGTTTTTTCCCTTACTTTTTTTTGTATCACATAAGGTGGAAAAATATTCTCACCTCAAGGAGATCAAGCAAGGTGGTACAGCTGTACCACATTGGACTCTCATTCAGGAGGACCCGGGTTCTATTCCTGGCTCTGGCCATCTTGATTTTAGTTTTCCATGTTTTCCCAAAATTGCTCAGAGGAGAATACTCAAATTTTTCCCTAACAAAGGCTATGACCACCTAATTTCCCAGTTCTTTCTTTGCATCAATTTGTGCGTTACCATTCCTAATTACCTCTCTGTTAAGAGATGATTAGCCCACTTACATTTCCTTACCTCTTCCCTAATTGTAACCAATTACAGTGAGCTTAAAACCGACCTACCATAGTATAAAAGTAGGAAGTAAAATTTACACCTTCAGCATACAGTACAGAAAATATAGAATGAGATTGTAGTGTCATATATAATTCAGAACGACAAGCATCAAGTCTCTGTTAGCTAAACTGTTATTTAATAAAGTAGGAGTCCGCCTGGTCACCAGATGCTGCTGTGATAAGGTATAAGTCAGACCTGGCTGTAACTAACTCTACCATTAAGCAAAAATAGTCTCTACCTCTAGTAGGAAATGGGTAAGAGAACAGAAACATATGCATTGTATAGTACTTCGTATTTTGTAGACAACCAATTAAAACATATAAAAAGTTCTGTGGCCAAAATAATGTAACATTAGAAAACCCGTAATTTCTTCTAAATTTCTACGTCCTTTGAGGGATTCCTGGCCCTCAGGCCAGCTCCTTGGAATGCCTCTACTCACAGTTGATCCTGGAGCATCACTGATTTGGTCTATTTATCATAAGTTTGTCCATTGAAGACACATTATGTTAAGGCCATGCCAGTTAGTTTTACATTGCTTTTAAAATTATTTTTTTTAAGCTTCATAACTGTATCGCAACATTGCATTGTCACAAAAATATTGTAATTTATACTTAATTTTTGGAAACAATAAACCTCGTAGTTTTTCAGATATATATCTGCGCCTAAAGTTTCACCAATTTTGTTATGAAAATAAGCCAAAATCAAGCCAAATAATTTTTTTGAACGAACTGTGTAATGTTTTGCAAAACCCCTACATAAAATTATATAGTGTTTGACTGCTCTTAGTCTTGAATTCTACAAAGCAGTCCATTAAAAAGTTTTAAGCTTTTTGCACCAATGTGAAAAAAAAAAAAAAAAAACTATCTAATGTGGTATTAATTTGGAATGTTTGCATCATTATTTCTGGTGCATTGCTGGAAATGTGTTGATTGGAAATTATGAAGTCACATTTGTAAATTGTACTATGAGAAACCGTTATTTGTAAAATCTATAGAAGAAGTAATGATTTATATATGGTTTATACATTGCAGATTATAGTTTTACGTGTACCTATATTACAAAATATGTATTATGCTTAACTGTTTCAGACACTAACTGAAGGCCAACTAATGTTATGGAAACGTGACCTGTCATTGGTGAATATAAGGTATGTAAATAATTTAACATTTGACTGCATTTGTTACATGTACAGTATAATATTCGTAGTAAAGCTTAGGTTACATATGGATATATACAAGCAGTGCTCCCGTAGCTTTGCTTTCGTGTATTACTCAGAACAGATAATATTTATTTTAATTGAATAACCTCTTTGTACACCAGATACATAGTTCAGTCATCACGTGTTAGATAAACAAATCTGCTAGTTGAGTTAACTCTGCAGCAGTATATGTAGCAATAGTTGTCCATGCGGAAAGCAGTCTTAAGTTTGCCCCTGCCACTGACAGTGATTTCACCTGGGCCTTATTTATAGTCACAGAAAAGTTGATGTTATGGGCTAATAACAGACTCTTTAATATAAGAGGGTATGAAGACTGATTTCCCTCTAGCACAACAGTTGGTGATCATGTTCTCAATAACATATTTGTTTATGAAAACCTTCACTTGAAGTTAAGTGGCATTAGGGAGCTTTGGCGGGGTCATGTATCACTGAAATATAAACATATTTGGTGCCCCAACCTTGAGGTTAACGAGATGGTATATGTGGACTAATGCTGTCGAGAAACTTCAGTAGATAGTGGACAGCATAATCCATTTTCCCCACTTTTGAACCATCCAAATTGCGCTAATTTCATCTTCTTTGCAGTTTTCGTGTGTCAGAATTGCAGGTTGGCATAAACTTTAGAGGAATTTGAGTCCAGAACCTCCTGAACAATAGATTGTAGCTATAACAACTGTGCCACATAACGTCAAAATTATTCACGAAAACTAATTTAAAAAGTAAAATATTAATTTCCTGGGCTCATAGCGGTTGTACAATATGATGTTTCGATAGAACTGTAGAATTTAACTCCTGTATAATTTATTTCTCCCTGGTTGTACTGCCTGCCTTGAAAGTTCACAAACTAAATTTTCTTCTTAATTAAGTTATCTTATAAAAAAAAACTTGCATTACTTCTTTTGGATACTTACGTAAGCATCATTCTGATGCGAATACCACCTCAATATCTCTACTGGTTAGATAAGTATCATCGGCTGATAGAAAACCAATTTTATGACTTTTTACCCCTTTAGGTGTCAAATTTCAAAAAATCTTCATTTCACACCTTAAATATTTGTTCAGTTATCCAAGTGAAGTGAAAATCATGACGATAGCTCATTCAGTCGAAGCAAAATAGATCATTCATTAAAAATCACATATAACCCCTGTATAATACTGAGAGTTAGATTTTGAAAAATCATAAAACCTTATTGCGGCCACTTACATAATCATCATCCTGAAGCAAAATTAAACTGAATTTCTTGATGGGTTCAATATCTATCTAAGATTTATCTAAAACACATTCCAGGTCTTGTCACTTACTAAGAGACTAAATTTCGAAAAACCCTCTAAATCACATTTTAGACTACTTTACTGGTGTCTCTTGAACATGAAAAACATGACAGTAGCCCGTTGGGTTCAAGATATATCGACGATTAATTGAATACACATTTCATCACTTTTCACCCCTTTTTGCCTCCTTAGGTAGGGAATTTCAAAAATTAGTGAAATTACTTTTCAGGTACTTTAGTAAGCGTAATAAAGCAACATGCAGCCCATAGTTTAGGGTTTGGCTGAAGGCAATACAAAATAAAACATTTTACTCTTGAAGTGTTTATTGCTACTTCAGAGTAATAGCAGAAATGAAAATCTTATTTGGTACTTCAAGTGTGTTCCATTCCCTTACTTTAATGAGGATCAGTACGTGTTGTTTTTGATAATCTAATTTATTTACCATTTTTCACAATAATTTTTACTGAAATTTTTACACAGCAGTGGATACATAATTTATGAATATTTGCAACAATTTTACAATTCCGATACCTTTGTTAGTTTTTAACTTGTAGTAGCCTTTGCAAAGACACATGTATTTTTTTCCTTCCAGTCAATTATTGAAATAGTACATTAGATTGTAGCTGAGCAATACCTACTTAAGAATAATGCCAATTTTAACTAAAATCATAGTACTCCAAGATGACTGGTACTGTTTCCCCTTAAGGCACTGCTGGGGTGGTTTTTTTTTGCATTGGTGCATGGAATTCAAAACTTTTTTAACGGAATGCTTTGATAGAATTTGTTCACAAGAAATTATTTTGATGTATTTTGGCTTATCTTCATAACAAAATTTATGATTATTTTAGATGAAAATTCTGCAAAGTGAAATGCTATGAGGGTTATTGCTACCAAAAAAGTTAGTACAAATTATGATATATTTGTGACAAAGTAATGTAGGATTCTTCAATATGAAAATTATCTTGCATTGAAACAAATACTTTCAAAATCGCTGTTAAACTATTGGGTGTGGCCCCTTTGCCTCTTGATACATCACTGCAATGGACTTAACTTGGCTTGCTTCCTGTGAGGAATGCTGTCTTCAGAAGGGCTGTGAGATTATTCACAACTTTTTTATGTGATTTAGTGGAAACCCAGCTGCTGTCTTCATAATGTATGCTTAGTCTCTAGTTCCTCAGGTTTCGTGATCCTGTTGTTTCTCACTGTGACATTTTCTCATTTGATTTTGTTTTGACGTAATTGTTTAATTGCAAGTTATTTGGTTTGGTTATTTACACAGGTTGTGTCCTCAAGTTTCTTGATTGACAGAGTACAAATAACAGGCCATATCATGGAGGGAAAATGTTTAGCTTAAATTTTAGTTGCTGATACTCTTTAAGTTATTTTAGTTTTCATTAGCTATTATGGAACAGTTTTTTTGTAATGCTTTTTGATAATGTATTTGCACGTATGCAAGCTATAACATATTAAAAATGTTAATCAAGTTCAATTGTACAATGTAGGTACAGTATGTTTTACCACAACTTATCGTTTTGTTTATGTGTATTTTTCAGAAAAATCTCCCGTCTAATTCAAGATCTGTCACAGGAACCTGAAAAATATACTTTTACCAATTATGAGTAAGTATATTTTGTTAATAACAGTAATGATAACATTGTTGACGTATGTAAATATAAGTATGCTACTATTATTATTTTTGATGTTCAGTATTTTTTGTTAATGGTGTTTATTCCAACCATGTGTTTATTTGATGGTCACATGATGATAATAGTTTTATCATTTATTCTGTACTAAAGTATATCTCAAAAGGATTCAATTATTAATTTACATTTGAGGTAAAATTAATTCTTAAAATTATTACCAAATGTATCACCCCTTCATTTTAAAATTCTAAGAATTGCAGGAGGTGAAGTTTATCCTGGGTAGACATTAAGAAGTATGCAATATGTTGGAAATGTTTACGGTACTTAACATGCAATTGTTTTTAGGAAGTTACTGTAACATTTAAAAAAAAATTGGAATTTAAATTAAAAAATTTTTTTTTCGTGGGTTTTACATTATGCTTAGCACTGGTAGTTGTTTGCATAGTTGTTTGTTTCCCTCTGTTTTGAGATTTTGTTGTCATGAAACAGTACTATATTGTGATTGTTTTAAGCTTAAATAAATATGGTGGCCATGATTTAAAAATATTATTAGCGATTAAAAGTTTTGTTTATGACGACAGACATGATTGACTTTTCTTCCTACAGATTCCTTTCAGCATTTGTGAGGTGTGTCATTGAAACACTAAAAAGATTTTGTTATAATTTTGGTTCTTTCAGTATGTATCTAATTTTATGCACAGTTTTCACCTACCTACTTTTCTATACTCTGTTCTAGAGACTATATTTGTGCTTATGCAAGTCTCTTTTTTTTTTTTTTTTTTTCTTCTGGGGGCAAAAGCTTTCAGAAATCTCACCTGATAAATCCTTCTTATTCACTTTACTGTAATATTTGGCAGCATCTTTCTTTACAAATATACCTTGGACAGCATGTAATTTGAACTTGGATGGAGCAGATACGATACCATAGGAACCTGCTTGTTTTTAATGGCATTGTTTATGGTGAAACCCTCAGTTACATATAAACACTACGTTCTTGTGCTTAATCTGGTTTTGGAACTGTGGGTTTTCTGCAACTCGGCAACAGATGCTAACAATGGTGTACATCCTCCAACAAAATACTTCAGTTTGTCAGTGTTAATGTTAAGGCATTGGTGTGTGCTGCAGTTAATCTTTATTTGTCGGGGGGGGGGTCATGTTTGTCCAGTGGCTGATAATGCCTATCATTGCTTTAAATTAGAGGGGGTCCAGAGTGCCCTCTCCTGAGAAAATTATGATTTAAAGGTGCGAAATGAGAGGTATTGCTAGTAGGATTATTTAATATTTTTATTATTTTTTTTTGTAATTTTCTTTTGGGGAGGACAATTTCCTCCCTCCCTAAACATATTTTAAGAGGTACATGTATCGCTATCTCCTCCACCAGGCACGCCCATAGTTTATTAACTTAAAGTTCACTGCTCCTTCTTTTGTTATGGCGGTTGTTATGTGACGAGTGTAATGTGGCTCCTGAAACAAATCAAGAATTAAACAGTTCCGAGGTATGTGAAAGTATTAACTAAATATGTACATTGTGTAATATAAATAAACTATTCAATTTATATATACTATATCAGAACATCAACACGGAACACTGCAAGTATAATTACGTGATATAGTAGTTTTGGGAGCAACATTTTTTCTTCAATAATTTTTCTACCATGACAAACCCCTGCGTTTGTAAACTGTGCACCACTCTGCCGGGAAAAAAGTACAACTAAAATGTAATAGGTGTCTCGATTGCTACCATAAAGAGTGTGTAGGTATCTCTGCAACGGATGAAGTACCGAAAACATGGACATGTCAGCCATGTTTGAGACAAACACCTCGCCGGACAAGTGAGCCATTGAATGAAGACATCATGCAACTACTTAAAACTATCCAAGAAGAGCATGCAAAAAGGGAAATAGATCTAAACACATCATTAAACTTGTGTCACGAGAAACTAGACGACAATATGAAAATTATTGCGCAGCAAACTAAACAATTGGCAGAATGTCTGGAGAAGATCTCAACTATTCAAGATGAGAACAGTTCGCTAAAAAGAGAACTCCACGATTTAAAACTGCAGTGTGACGAGAACAACCAATATAATAGGCACAACACTCTCGAATTCCACGGAATACCTCAGTCTCCCTCCGAATCTGTTGAAAATATTATCATCAGCACAGCAAAAGCCATTGATGTGACTGTTAAACCAGAAGACGTTGATGCTTGTCATCGCCTTCCAACATCAAAAAGCCAAGAGTTATTATGAAGAAGAAAAGTCAAGCGCAACCTGAATAATACCCAAGACATTGGAATCATATCCCACAATACTCAACCAATCTACATAAATGAAAACTTGACACCATACAGACGCAAACTGCTAGCACAAGCTCGAGCTTTGCGACTGAAAAAAAACTAAAAGTATCTCTGGACTAAAAATGGAAACATTCTCATGAGAAAAGAAGATGCAACTCGAGTTTTATCCATAAAATCCGAAGATGACCTTCGATGCATTAAATAATATGATCATTTATGTTGCATCCATGTTCATATTCAGTTTTCAAAGCACTTCTCTCCTACAGTCTATAATATTTATCCTACTTTTCTGTTTCCTCAATGTATGAGCCTAACCTGTCAAGTGATAACTTTATGCTCTTTGAACTCATTTGTTATATTTTACTTACTTAGTTAAATGATCATGGGTGATATGTCAATGAGTTATTGTAATTCATACAGCTCTGTGGAGTTGAGCGATTTAATAAGCAAGAATTAGAACAGTGCGAAGTTTAGTATTGTAAGTTGGAATGTCCGTAGCCTCCGTAGGCATTATGATGAATTTTGTGATTTCTTATGTCCTTTAAATTATTTTCCAACGGTGATTGCTTTTACCGTAGCTCGAATTCATGAAGAAGTTCTAAATTACTATCATTTACAGGATTACACAAGTATATGTGTAAATGCAAATAGAGGAAATGTGGCAGGAGGTCTATGCATATATTTAAAAAACAATGTCGCTTATAAATTGCGTACTGATATAGAAATTAATGCAGAAAACCAATGGCTTGAAATATATGTCAAAATAGAACGATTTCAGGGTCAAAGTAAAAAAAAATTCCTAATTGGAATTCTATACAGACATCCATCTGAACCAATCAATTGATATATTCCTGAGTCTCTTGATAAATGCTTAAACACTATTGATGGTAACAAACATGATATATTTATGATGGGTGACATAAATATTAATATTTCGGATTACAGTAATAAGGCAGCAACTGAATACCTTAACATTCTTAACTAATACCACATAACAAATATAATTCAGACACATACTCGTGTAGATCCAACACATAACACAAGCACAAACATTGATCACATACTCACCAACATTGATATGCAATCTCACTTTATAACTTCTGGAATGATTGTAAGTGACATAAGTGATCACTTTCCTACTTTTGCAATATTTAATTCGGTAGATTTCCATTTTGAAAATATATCATTTGGTGCAACCGAACAATTAAATGATAAAGTTTTTGTCAAAAGTATAAACAGTATTAATTGGGTTCAGCTTTACAAAATTACATCTCCAAATGAGATGTATAATAAATTCACTGAGCTAATAATTAATGCATACCAAAATTGCTCACAGCATAAACAAAAAACTAAAAATGTAAAATATAAAAATCCACGCAAGCCATGGATAACCAAATCAATCCTTAAGTCTATTAAAACCAAGGACAAATTATTCAAAAAATTTTGTTTGAACAAAGATAATGAGTCAAAGGCTAAATATACTCTATACAAAAATGTACTAAACTCTGTTATTAGGAAAGCAAAAGTACTTTACTTTGAAAACAATCTAAGAAAAAACAAACAGAATTTCAAAGAAACCTGGAGATTAATAAACATTGCAATGAATAAACAAAGTCCTCGCATAATTCCAAAATATGTTATCGACCCAGATACAAACACTGAAACTTAAAACCATAAAGATAAAGCAAATATTTTTAATAAGTTTTTCTCAAACATTGGACGAAATTTGGCAACAAAAATCCAAACATTTGGAAATGACCCTAACCCTACAATGTCTTTGAAAAGAAATCCAGCCTCAATGTTTTTAAAGCCTACAGATAAAATAGAAATTATTTCTACAGTAAAAAACTTAAAAAACAATAAATCAACAGGGCACAACAAAATCTCGATTTATGCTTTAAAACAATGTGCAGACGTACTGTGTGATCCACTTGTGTACATAATTAACAGTTGTCTACAAGAAGGCATTTTCCCAGAAAATCTTAAGATTGCCAAGGTAATACCAGTGTTCAAAAATGGCGAGCCCACAGTTGTTAATAACTATAGGCCTATATCTTTGCTATCGAATGTTGGAAAGGTATTTGAGAAAGTAATTAATATAAGATTAATAAACTTTTTTGACGGACATAACCTATTTAATGAGCGACAAAAGGGTTTTAGAAAAGTTAAATCAACAAGAGAAACCTTATTGCAAATAACAAACCAAATTTACAAGGCTTTGGATAGGAAACATCACACACTTGGCGTCTTTATAGATTTGTGCATAGCTTTTGATACCGTAAATCACGAAATACTCCTGAAGAAAATGGAATGTTATGGTATAAGGGGTAATGTACTTCAATTATTTTATAACTATTTGAACCAAAGAAAGCAATCTCTATATATAAAAATGAAAGCTGACTGATTGACTGACTGACTGACATATCAAACTGCAGCTCAAACCACTGGACCTAGAATCGTGAAATTTTTTGTGGGGGTTCCCTTCAGGTCGTAGGCGAGCACTAAGAAGGAATTTTTCGAAATTCGACCTCTAAGGGGGTGAAAAGGGGTGAAATGTGTTTCCGAAGAAACGTCGATAGAGCTCGAACCTGACGGCCAATCGTGATGATTTTTACTAGGACACTCGTAAAAATGCATATTAGCCAATTTAAGGATTTTTTTAAGTTCAACTTTTAAGGGGCTGAAAAGACCTTAAATGTGTTTCCAATCAACTATCGATATCTATCGAACGCTTTGGGATAGAGAGTTGATATTCATTTGAAAATATTGCTTACGTAAATACCCAAAAAGTAGTTTTAGGTTTTTTTGAAATTCTACCCCCAGGCAGTAAAAAGGGGCAAAATGTGTTTTTAATGAATCGTCTTTATCTTTGAAACACATTTGGCTATTGTCGTGATTTTAACTTTAATTGGTTACTTTTACAAATGTCTATGACAGGACTCAAAATCGTTTTGAAATTCTTTATTTAAAGGGGTGAAATGTGTTTTTGATTATCCTTCCATATCTATCGAATCAATCGAGATATTGAAGTGCTCTTTGCTTTAAATTGATGCTTTTGTAAATATCCCAAGTACCATTTAAAATATATTTTCCGAATTCGGCCCTAAACTGGTTAAAAATGGGGTAATATGAGTTTTCGACTCACATTCGATATATATCGATCCCATAGTTTTTTATATAGCGACGTGATATTTGTTTAGGATTGATGCTTACTCAAATACCTAAAAAGTAATTTCAGGAATTTTCGAAATTCGCCACCTAAGGACATGAAAAGGGGTGAAAAGTGGTGAAAAGCGTTTTCAATTAATCGTCGATATATCTTGAACCCAGCGGGCTAATGTTGTGTTTTTTACGTCCACGAGATACCAATAAAGTATTCTAAAACGTGATTCAAGGGTTTTTCGAAATTTACTCTCTTAGGTGGTGAAAAGTCCTTGAATGTGTTTTAAATAAATCCTCGATATCTATCGAACCCGTCGCGATATACAATTAATTTTTGCTTCAGGATGATGATTACAGAAAATATCACAAAACTGTTTTCAGATTTTTCGAAATTCGATTTCTCAATACTGTGCAGGGGTGATAAGTGTTTTTTTAGTGAATGATTTATTTTGATTCGACTAAACGGGCTAGCTATGTCATTTACACTTCAGTTGGATACTTATACAAATGTCTAAGATGTAAATTAAAAATATTTCGAAATTCGACACCCAAAAGGGTGAAAAAGCACAAAATTTGTTTTCTATCAACCCACAATATCTATCTAACCAGTAGCGATATTGAGGTGTTGTTCACGTCAGAGTGATGCTTATGTAAATATTTAAAAAAACAATGTACGTAATTTTTTTCTTTATAAGAAACTTGATTATTAAGCATAAAACTTAGTTGGTCAATAATCAAGGCAGACGATCTGAAAAGCAGGAACGAGCAGCGAGGAAAAGCTTATACAGGGGTTTCACTACAGTAACCTATCGAAACGTGGTGTTGTACAACCTCTATAAGCCCAGGACACAAATATTTTATTTTATTTTTTATTTTATTTTCATGAATTATTTCGACATTACGTGACGCAGTTGTTTGTCACTCAGGTCTAAATTCCGGGAGGTTCTGGCCTCAAATTCCGTTAAAAGCTGCGTGTGAACGTTCAATTCTGACACACAAAAACTACAAGGCAGATCGAATTAGTGCAATTTACATGTTGTCTTTAAAAGGGGTAAAATTGCAGTTCGCTTTCCACTTAGGC
>PNEQ01094910.1:12044-30306 GCA_003012365.1 Medauroidea extradentata
AATTGTAGATATTAACAAAAATGTGGTATGTTACTATACTGTGACACAACAGTACGAAACGACGAATAGACTTTAAACTTGGGCAATTGTTCGTGAACAACATATACATATTCCTAGCATTTTTATAATTTTATCTCATTTTGACATTATCACTTTTGGCAGTAAACCGACGATATATCATCTCACTAATCTCAGGTTTCGGGCACCAAATACGTTTCCGCGAAACCTTTACCCTCTGAAACTTTGTAATGGCAATAAAGTTAAAGTGAATATTTTGAAAATATATAATTGAGGGAACCGTCATCAATGGTTGTGCACAGGGTAAACAGATGTTTCTCATTCGATTAACCTCTTACCTTAGGTGTCTGTAACTACCCCACAACGTCAAATAGGCAGGGCTATAAATAAGGCCCAGGCGAAGTCGCTGTTAGTGGCAGGGTCAAACTTAAGACTGCTTTTCGCGTGGGCAGCTATAGCTACTTATCCTGCTGCAGAGTTAGTTCAACTAGCCGCTTGGACATTCTAATACTTGATGACTGAAGCATCATTTGTTTTATGTACAAAGAGATTATTCTGTTAAAGTAAATATTATCAGTTACGAATAATACTCGCGAGCAAAGCAGCGGGGGACTGCTAGTATGTCTATATAAATGAACAATCTTCGATTTTCATGCGAATTATTTATGGGGTTGCACAAGGATCTATACTTGGACCTACTTTATTTCTCATTTATATAAATGACTTACCCTCTGTTATAAGCATGGCTGATGTTTTTCTGTATGCTGACGATACTGCTGTTATACACACTAACCAAAATGTAGATTCACTCTATAAAAATGTAAATGTTGATCTTGGCAATTTAGAAAGATGGCTTAGAATAAACAAATTAACAGTAAATGTAAAAAAGACTAAATACATAAGATTTGAGATTAAAAATAGTTCAAATAGAATCATCAACCATTATTTATACATTCAAGGGAGCAAATTAGAAAAAACACATTCAATAAAGTACCTTGGACTACAATTTGACGAAAATCTCAAATGAAAAAATCACATTAAACAGTTTTGTAATACAACTGTAAGATACTGTGGAGTTCTTTCAAAAATCAGATATTTCTTACCATTACACTTGCTAAAATACATATATAATGCACTTGTATATCAACGATTACTTTACGGCATTGAAATTTGGGGTCTTACCTATGATACATTTATTAATCAGCTCAACCTTATCTTAAAGAGAATTGTGAGAGTTATTACATTCTCAGAATTTCGGGCACACACGAAACCACTATTTCAAGTGCTTGACATACTCAATATAAAACAATTAATATATCAGAAAGTCCTCGAAACTATGCACAAAATCATGAACAATCGAAAATTAGCAGAAATTTTATGGGTTTCGTACTGTAAATAATACCTTAATACACGATGCAAGAATAATTGTAATATCTTAACACACACAAATACAAAACATAGCATGATACTGAGCCTTAGATGTAATGGCACCAAGCTGTGGAACAAGTTGCCAAAAGAAATACGAAATCTAAATGAAAGACATTTCAAAGTGGCTCTTAGGAAATGTATTAAATCAGATAATAGTCCATTGGCCAACATTTAATAAAAATGATAATAAAGCAGATATTTGTGTCTTTAAAGTATTATTCCTGTAAATGTAAGTTTTGAATGTGAATGCTTCTTGTTTCATTTTTCATTTGTACAGTTACTTTACTATTGGTTTGATACTCTCTTTATCAATTGCTTAATCTCTTCAACATATGTATTTGTTAATACTGTCTCATGTTACTAATTTTGAAATTTTCCTGTATTGACAATGTTTGAATGTACTTTCAATGCTATACCAGTAGGTACTGATGTAATCAGAATAGTGTACATGCACAATATATTTTATTTATTTTATAAATAATATTGTAGTTTTGTACCTAGGAGCATCTTTTACCAGCAAGTCTGTCTGATCCTAGGCCAAAATGTAATTATGTAAAATGTTTTATTTGTTAAATAAAGTTTCTTTCTTACAATCTTAGTCTGCCAGTGGCATAGGCGGAGAGGCGGAAGACACGAGTTACATGAGCAGAGTGCTACAGTACATGTGTGTTATAACTCCAGATATCTTCAATTCATTCCTTTCATTTGCACAGTTGTAGAACTGTATAATTGAGCTGGTTGACCGGTCGGGGCTGCGTCCTTAATGGTAGTTTTGATAGGTTGTTATTGTTTTCTGCCTCTTTTGTTTCAGTTGTTTAATTTGGTTTGGTTTGTTGTTTCTTTTGAGGACGTCTTTCAACCGAGGTTTGATTAGCTTCCCTTTGCTTGTTGGGAATTTGTTTTCGGTGATTTCGCCATCCCTGGTTTAAATGGGACGTGTGTTGATAGTGTCTTCGGGGCATCTGAGTTGCTCCTTCTGTCAGGTCTATCCCTCTAACGGCCATGGAGGAGCAGCCTTGATGGGAGGGGAGTCTCAGGGGTTTTGGCTGGTAGAAGGGATAAGGAAGGGGGGGGGGCGATGATTTTGCTTGGCGAAAACGCAAGTGATGCTCACTCTTGCAAGGTGAGTGGGACGAGGAGTTAGCAGGTGAAGTTGGCGACCAGCCGGGAGTGGTCCGATGAAGTTGCAGTGCCGATGGTTGATGACTCAGAGGAACCCTCTTCCAACAGGTGTGGGTGATTACCCGTTCAGTTTTTGGGCTAAAGAGGCGAACGGAAGGTCCCATCGCAGCTCGGGTACGTGGTTGACAACTGGTGGCTGTGGTGATCACGAGGATTTGGTGAGTCATCCCGATTTTCGACGTTTTCCCTTTTGTGGAGAGACTGGATCGGTTGATGATAGTCTCTGTCTGATAAACAGTTTTGGATGTTGAGAAGTTTGTCTCATGACGAATCCCGAGTCATTTCGAAACATTGCTGTTTGCAACTTCAAAGAGACGGGAAAAGCACTGTCCAAGTCGAGTGGGAGTATACGTAAATGGGTGCGCAGAATTGATTTGCAAGAAGGGAAGCGACAAGATGTTGTTTAGGGAGTGATAGTGCTGAAACTGGAAGGTTGAGGCCTGTTAATATCTGCAGAAACACTACTTAACCCATTTGATGAGTGCTGTATTAGTATATTTGTGTCCTGTGTAACTCTGGTTCGGCAGTGTACATTGTGTATAGGCTTTGCCTTTATATAGGTGCATGTTATAATATGTATGTAATATAAAGTAGGAAGCTAGCTGTGAAGAGTATTATTTGCAGCATTGCCCTTTGGGAATATTTTAGGACAGAAGTCATTTTGTAAAATTTGAATGATTTCAAAGATTTGGTGTCAGAAGTGTGCTTGAGGCTTTGTACCACAGATCGATGTGAAATTATGTTGAGGAAGGAGCAATTAAATTTATTGTTATTGAGTATAGGATTTTAATCTAAAAATGTGTGTGTCGTTTTCTCACTGATTAATTGCATTCCTGTTGTGGTTGCCCCGAGCATAGATTACGACAGACGTTTCTTGCCTATTGGGTGGATGTGGCTCTTGAGAGTGTCATTCGCGAAGCCGGGCCCTTGGTGGCGGGCCGAGGTTAGGGCGCCCTCCGCCTTGGTAATTGGTTCATGATGGCAGCACCGGTGCAGTTTCCAAGGTCTTATAGAAAACCTTTTCCAACAGGAATCATCCATCTTAAGGGCTTGTTCCAGAGTTTTTTTTCAGACTGGTGCCAATAACTCAAATATTTTTAAACCAAAAGTTTTGAAAAAATTTGAGTCAATGTGCAATCACGTGATGCACAATACTGTGGACCCGTTTTTTTAAATAATGTACCATTCGCCAGCAAAAAAATTATTTCCTTCATTTTTGCTTATTTTCACGATGAAAAACGTGGTACTTTGGGTAATGAAATCTAAAAAACCGTTCAGTATAATTCTACAAAAAATCCAGCTACAAATAATAACATACAAGTGTCAAACCTGTGCAGCGAAATTTTGATATGAGTATTAGGTAGTAATAAAAAAAATATTTTTGAAATCACTGCAAAACTTCGTAACAAGGCCTTAAAGAATCCCTGTACTTAATTGGACATGTTATGCCCATATCTCCTTTCATTGGCTTCGCAGACCACACATTCCCTGTAAAAAATTGCTAAGTTGTGACCTCTATTCCCAGTTTAATTTTTGCACGTTTACTGTAGCATCTTGTACAGTATATACTATCACTGTGATTAAAACCCAAATCAAACTCATGGATACTGAGATGTGATGTCAACTCCGTAAACTACTCCTGTGTAAGTAGAGCAATAAGGTCGACCTAGGAGCGCACATCAAATGCCACAACGAGCCAAGCGCTCAACTAACATGCAAGGTTCCCGCCAAACTGTTTTTGTTATGGGGCATTAAGCGGTGACCATATAATTTTATTGGTGTAAAGTCTGTAGCAAAGTTCAGTGCATATTTCAATCTGTGTTTCACATACATCCGGTTATTACGTTTTAAAGAACGGCAGTCTGAAAAGGCAGTTTTTAGCTATGTTGGAGAGCTTAGAAACAGTGTTTATAATGAGCATGGTGTTTCGACAATGACCTTCAAGCCTTGTCAAAAGTGTGTTTTCTTTTCGCATGTTGGCACAATGGACACGTGGAATAATTTTGTTAAAAAACCTATGTACAAACACACTGCAGCACATTTTAAGCATGTGGTAGGTGGTCCCCTCAAGAATATTTTTGTGTGGTACTGGTAGATTCCATATTTCTACTGTGTTTCTAATGTTCCTTTGTTGAAGGTGCAAACAGCTAAAACTAGCATTTACAGTGTAATTTTTAAGCGAGATACTTCTGTTGCAGGATATTTAAAATGTTCCAACATATAGCTTTCTTGTATTTTCATCATTGCATCTTAAAAACATGATGCCGCCACTGAAAGTCACAAGAGGCAAGCTTATGGGAGATAGATCCATTGCGTTGCACATACACTCAGTGATGTAACCAGTCTTGCCATTAGACATGCAAAATGCAGCTGCCTGACAGTGCCCTTAAAATTGTTACTTTTAGTCATAAAGCTGGGAAGCTGTCTGTATGTTCATTGCTTTTAGTCACAAGATATTCATAAAACATTTCTTAAATTCAACTCCACTACATGGGGAATCTAACGATCCTTCGCTCAGTGTTAGTTTACATTAATAAACATCTGCACATCCTGAAATCAGTATGCTGTGACTCAGTTTTTCACAAAATTTTAGAGTAATATTTTTCGACTTTCTCTCAGAGTATTTGCAATCCATACGGGATATATGTGTCTGTTTTTGTCCCCTCTCTTTCACACATATTTCCTGTGCCACCATTGTAATGTATCAAAAGTTAATTTTAACTACGAACTTTAAATAAACTTTTAATTATGTCTGCAGCTTCTATATATTAATGGGTGGTACAGTAGTTCTTTTTTTTTTTGTTTGCTGTTTAATGGGTTTTACTGGTTGATATGTTCTCTAGGTGCAGCTAGGAGAATCTGTAGTAATGGCCTGCAGGGATTATTCTCCGAAGAATCTCGTTACAGATTTAATTACGATATATGTTTGCATTGTGAGATGTGTGCTGGATGGTTTAGTCAGTTTACCATACTTAAGTGCAGTTACCACTGCCAACTTGGACTATTATGGTTTCTTCACTTGAATTTTAGTGTGAAAAGATTCACATGACATGGTAATGGGCAGGCCATTTAAAGTTCTGTTAAAGGACAAACATTTGGTCAAGCCAGATATTCTGTTTGTTCAGCAATCCATTAAGTTTATATTTGTGTTTGTGGCGCTTGTAATTATGCTTGCTGAAGAAGGTCTTAAAGAAAATTAAATTGATGACCATGTGTTAAAATGTGAAAAGAGTCCATTGTGAGGTATTAAAGACTAATGCAGTTAAGGGCCATTTGTCTTATAAACTGGCAAAATAGTCAGATGTGTACTATGTTGAATGTTAATCTGAATCCCTACCTAATTGTAGCCTTTAGAAGGTACAGTTACCTGTCCCACAAATAATGAGTCAACTAGAAAAATAAATTCTATCACAGAGTTATTGGACACTCAGAGTGTCGAAAGTAATGTGGAAAATATGAACTGTTTTGATTGTAAAATTTAGAATAATGCTTTTTTATAGTATAAAAAATTGAATTATTTTTGATAATTTAAATTTTACAGGAAAAATGGAACCACTCCACCACCAGTCAAAACAAATCTATGTTCCACCTTCAGGCCACCAACTGTGAACCAAAACAGTATCCAGAAAGAGATTCCAAGAGGGTCTATTGGGACCTCAAAAATTTCAACTGGGGGCGTGGCTAGCATTGTGAGTAATATGGAGTACGGTGGCAGACAAGCTGTCAACAACATCAACTCAAGCTTCAACACAGGTTTGCTTGCAAAGAATGGCAGCTTGCATGTAAAGAAGCCATTGTTCCAACAAACTCGTCATTCTGAGAGCAGTTCATCAAGCAGCGACAACTGTTCCTGGGACACCAACTTCAGTGATGATGAAGCACCAATGTATCTCAACGCACTTGATACTGAAGAACAAAATGTAAATACACACAGACCTGTATGCTCATTCATCATTTAATTTATGAGGTATCAGTAAAAAGTATTGTGTACTGCAATGTTCTTGGTAAAGCTCGTGCACATAACATGATTTTCACGCAGACCAGTGGATTGAACCACACTGGAAGCTACCAGGATCTTACTGTTTATACATCAATGCAGACATTTGTTTCAGTATACAATCATAGCAATAAGTATTATAAATTAATTCTCTTTTTGACTCCCAATTGCCTATATAGTATTTTATTTTGTCTTTGAGGGAGGAAGAGGGAGGAGAAGAGATTTTGATCAGTACTTAACTACGAGGTTTCCAGTTTTGATTATGAGTGATATAGGATGAGTATGGAGCAGCGCCAGAATGAAATGCCAGGGGAGATGGGGAATTGCTGAGAAAACCAGTCAAAAGTGACTTTCTTCAGCATCGTTCCCACATTTGAAAATCAGGGTTGAACCCACCGGGAATCAAATCAGGATTGCCCTGGTGGAATGTGAGTACCCTAATCGCTATGCCAACCAGGGCTCCGGGAGGGGGAGGGGAAGAGAGAAATGTTTGTGTACAGAGAATACATACAAACATGATATTGACTGTAGATAACAGTAGATATAGATGGCTCTGAGTGTGAATTTGTGTGTGTATATGTGTGTGTAAGTTTTTTGTGTATTTTTGTGCACATATTTGTGTGTGTATGTGTATATATATATAATGTCACCATCTGTGGAGGGGCTTCATTTAATTAGCAAATTGTGATAAGGGTTTCACTTGATTTATGCTCAGCCTAGTTTAGGAACACTAAATACTTGTGGTGTTTACGATTATGGTGGAAAAGCACCTAATAGTGACTAGCAATATTACCTGCTTACATTTCCTTCCTTGCTGACTAGAGACCACACCACATATACACTTGTACAACATAAATGCAGCTTGATCTCTTTGTAATTTTTCCCATTCCCAAGCTATGTATAAAGTCACTAAACAAATAAATGACATGTACAGAGTTTAATTTAGAGTAAGTTACGGATGAGCATAACATCAAGGGGGCTACCACATGGAGCCATGAACTAAAATGCCAGATATGAAATAAAAGTTCAGTTATGAGAATAGAGACTCACACGCAGAAGATGTTGCTTAAAAAAAAATTCCAGTTAAGTTGCAATAGATAACCTACAGTATTATGAAGAATAAGATGACTAACAATCAAAGTTCCTCCATGGGCACACGTCTATCCGTTCGTCAGTCGTCATGCACACAGAGTAAAGGAAATTCATAAATCAGGCAGTGTGATGGTATTCCGCACTGTTTGTATTTCAGGAGTTGGCTATTGTCTGAGAATGTATGTCAGCGAGTGTGTGTGTGTGTGTGTGTGAATGGCTGTGTATGTATATGTACAGTAATACATACTGTAAACAGAAATATCTATGTGTTTATATGTATGCTTGTGTGTACGTGTGTGATGGTGTGTGCATGTGTGTGCCAAAAGATAGCATCATGTTGTCGTAAATAAAAACATATATGTTGAAATTTGAAGGTGAATAAATCTATTAGCAGTTACATGCAGCTTTCAATTTTAACAATCTTGTTGTAAGAAACTGTTAAGGCTTAAGCTTTGTTCATGTGGTCAGCTCCTTCCACATTATCTGCACCCAAGCTGCAACTAGGCGTTATTGTATCTGGGTGCAATTCTCAAGTTGCTGCAACCAACTGGTTTTGCTAGTGGTTGTAATTACAACTTCCACCCTTAGTGCTGCACCTTTTGCAGGTTTGAATTTTGAAGACTTGCAGCACAGTATTTTAACATTATATACACCCTACTTGCGAATAATAAACGTAAGATAGTCAAAGTTGGTGTTTAGTTAAACCCATGAAATTTTATTTTAACTTATTTATCTTGGGTTATCTATGATTTAGATAACAGGTTATGTATAGAAGTAGTTGATGTTTCTGTTAAAAAGTATATTTTAAATTAATTACTCAGGGTTCATTTTTAATTAGGCCTGCTTTGTTCTCAGTGAAAAAAACAACCAAACTGAATTTAACTTTCGAGTATTTATTAAACACTGAATTTTGATTCTCCCTCAAAAATATTCTATTGGTGTCATTTACTTCCTCTGCACTTGTAAAAAAAATTCTCTAGAATCTATCTAAATTTGCAGAAGGTGCCAATCACACAAACAAAGCTCTAGTTAACTTGCAGATACTTATAAAAACACTCCATTAATGCTAGCTGTTATAAATCGCTCATGTATTTTATTAAAAAAATAGTTTTAAGTTTTATGAGCAGTGAATGTACTGTATGTAGATGCAAACATTATACAGACATATTTAAATAAAAGTGTGCTGAAATATTTGTACATTATTCACAGACAGCAGAAAGCTAAAGCTACAAAGCAAACTGACTGAAGATAAAACATAAATAGATATTAAAAATTCCCACTTTTACCGTGAAATAAGATATATATAAAAATATATATGTATTGTAGATGTAGATGTAAAGAGAGTTATAGTTATGAAGTATGTAAAATATATGTTGCAGTTGTAGGGTTGCCACAGCAGTGTAACCCAAAAAGAGGACACATACTTGTTCAAAGCATTAAAAAAGAGGACACAAAAAACCCTCGAAGTAAAACATAAAAATTTTTTAATGTAAATGTATAAAATAGTTACTTTATTATCTTGTAGTTTAGTAATTGTAAATAAGCAAACATAATTTCTAGAAATAAACTCCAAGCATGTTAGCACTACAAAATAAACAGGCTGAAATAGTATTCAACATAGGCTGACAATCGCACTTTCTGAAAACATATGTATAAGAAACGAACAACGTAATATTTTCCAAAGCAAAGAAGTTGCACATAAGCGCAAGGCCTGTCGGCACCGTTCCTAAACATTTTGTGACGCAGAGACCATAAAATAATACATCTTGGCTGTCTGTTCTTGAAAAAGAGGACATTTGGCCCATATTTGTGAGACCCGGCCGGACAGTTTGCGAGGCATTGAAAAGAGGACATGTCCGGGTAAAAGAGGACGTCTGGTAATCCTGTGCAGTTGTGATAAGTAGGCTGAGGTGGGCACCACATACCAATTGTCTAGGTTAAGTCTAAGAAACACAATCTCACCAGTCTTGTGCATGTAGGATGTCCTTCTCAGGAGGAATGTCTGGTGGTGGCTAAGAATCATCAGGTGTTTAGAATTTATAATCACTGAGCTCCACTGGTGTGGCTAGGGAGCACACTAATACTGAACAAGTATGAGCATGTAGAAATAACTTTTGTTCTTCATGGTTTATTATTCATTTGACACAGAATATAACATACACTAAGAACTAGAAGGCATATGATTGATTGCCAACAATGCTAGACAGAAATACTAGTTGTGTTTGGAACAAACAGACTGTGTTTTAAATCCCATGCTGTAAACATTCCTACATAAACAGTGAGTGCGAAAAAATTTACACTAAGCTATCAATGTAACAAAACCCTTTAAGTCAGAATGAGTATCCTGACACAAGGAAAACATATACCCCTTTCCAATATTTACCAATAATTTAAATTACCGAGTCCAGCTGAAAATACATTGACAGCGCTGCTATCACTTATCAAATAGGTACCTTAGTACATCTAAAAACCTTTATTTTATGACAGTTACATAGTACATAATATTGTAAGTGTTTAGTCTAGCATCATTTTTTGTGTGCCAGTACCAAAATTCTTGGTGGTCTCGAAAAAAAATCTCCAAAGGATTTATTATATGGCAAATAATTATAAAAAAAAAGTTTATTTAAATTAATGTGGATTTTTTTATGACAGTTAGGGATCCTGATAGCAGTAGTGACTAGTACATGGAATCAAATTTGAAATTATTTTTCTACGGCACATGTGATTCATTGAACAAGAAGTTTCCCTCATCATGTATATGTACGTATGCAAGCATGTTTGCATGTGTGCACGTTGTAAATAGTTTCCGAGCATGGGATAGGATGTTTCCATTTACAGGTATGTGCAAACTGGGCTGCATGATTATAAAAATTTTAGGCTTTTGATTATGCATTCCTGCATGTTGCAGCTATAAAAAATTCATACATTAAAAAATTTAAAATGTTACTGTATGTGCTTAGAGCTACTGCGTCTGTGCAAGTTTTTTTGGAATTGCTTCCCATGCGAAAAATTATATGTGAACCAGATCTCGCCCAGACCCAATATTGACGAGATATGGCATCATATATGTAGGTATATGTACTGTGAAAAAAATAAAATATATATATATATATATGTATGTGTATATATATATTTGTGTGTGTGTGTGTTTGTGTGTGTGTTTGTGGTTGTGTGTGTGTTTGTGGTTGTGTGTGTGTTTGTGGTTGTGTTTGTGTTTGTGTTTGTGTTTGTGTGTGTTTGTGTTTGTGTGTGTTTGTGTGTTTGTGTGTTTGTGTACAAAATCTGCCCAATCTTAGATATATATATTTTTTTTCATACAATTGGAATTGTGTGACATTTTGCATTTTTTGGGACAGACATATATATATATATATATATACACAGAGCTGAACTATTTTATATGAAGTTATTATGTTCGTTACACTTACATTTTGTAAATGGTATGTCGCGTTACTAAATAAATGTTGCATGTCCCTATAATGCATGTTTGTTAATATACATTAGTGTATGAATTGTATAGATTCTCGCCAAAACAAAGTTTTTAATTTAAGAGTAAATTAATTTCATTTGTGGCTAAATGAAGAGAAGTAAGGGGCAATACATGGAATTAATGTCGCACACAGCTGGGTGTGGAGTGTGTAATTCTTTATGTGTTTCTTTTTTAACTTCTTGAAATTTTTCAATATATCCCTCAGACATTTCAGTGGAACAGTAGATTTAACTTAGCCTAATTTTTAGCTTTTTCACCACACCACACACACTATTTTCTTTTATTCTTTTGGGTATTATTGTATTCCATTTATTCCACTGTTAACAACAACCACCACCACCACCATCACATCCAACACTTCTGTCCACTGGTGCCAGCTCCTCAACGCCAAACTTCCTTGTTCATACATGGTGCCAACTCCCCAACACCAAACTTCTTGTTCATACACATCATATCTTGCCCCTAGTAACATGAAAGCTCCAGTAGGTATAATGAAGTTCCCATGTTCTTTTGGAAACCCAAGTAGAGGCTTGATTTTCATTGTCTATGGCAGCATCCCCTCGAGCAGTCTCTTCTCTCATTAGAAGAAAGAGTTCCTCTTCTGCCTGAGCTTGCACTGCCGCTTGCGGTAATGATTCCAATTTTCCAGCATCCTTGCATCAGGCATGCAGCTGATCCACATGTCTCATTGCTGCCACACCATTCTCTAGCACGATTTTGTAACTTATCCTTTTGCGGACAACACTACTGCAGGCTGCCACTGTCACCTGCTTATGGTTGTTCTTATACGAGGTTGCTGAGGTTGATACTTAGGAAATTTTTCGCTTGCTGTGGTTTGTATGCTTAGCGGTTTGGATGCATGTTATTGAGCACTGTTCATAGTCGTCTACCAAGTTTTGCCTGTGATTTTCCAGAGGTCAACCTAGGAGTATTACTTTGCATTAACGGGTATTGAGGTTGTGGCACACCAGTCCTCCTAGACCAGTGCAATAGCTCGATGATAACCCAGCTAAAAAGACAAGGTTAAAAGCTGGTACATGTCTCTTGATCTGTAGTCAAGTACTTCGGAATTTATTTGCAGTACTTTCGTAGGTTATGTTACATTGTAGGCCAAATTTGGAATTTCCACAGACACTGGTGAATTTAGGAAATGATGTACTTCATTATAATCCAAGACTTCTGGTTTATTAGATTTCAGTTTACATCGGCATTAAATAAACTGTTCAAGTCTTAGCACTGTGTATCTGGTTCACAGAAAATTATAATAGAAACGCAGTACGACTATATCAGAAGATTAGACAAGAGAAATTCAGAAAATTTAGCACATGGTAAACACACATGCGGCGAAGAAAAATGAGAAACCGTACTGGTTCTCAGCACCTACGGCCTACATGTAAAAATTTGGGCCGTAGTCCCGTGCGCATCCTATCCGGCTTGCGTCACAAATTCAACAAATATGGCGGAGGCTAAACATTCCAGAACGAAGGGCGAAAGGATGCCACACGCAGTGTTCTCATTGGCTGGTTCTCGGTGGCATGACCCTCGTCATTCGTTCCATTGCCTAGAACCCTTTAGAGCAAAACTAAAAACTATGCAATAATAGCAAACAGCGCCAAAGCTCCCGTGGAAAAAACCAAGAAAAACAAAGCTACTGCCTCCCACCAAGGCCACCTGGCCACAACAGCCTATCTGAAATATGGAACATACAGAAATAAAAGTTACAATTTTAAATATTATATTAGAAAATTAAGATTACATAAAATACTAATTCATCAATAATGAAAAACCACTTGCTCTGCAATGCCACAAGGTAGTTAACTATTAACACTTTGAGTTGACACTTTCTTGGCTGTTTGGACCCCTCTTTCCACCATAAAATTGCTAGTTGGATGTTAAGGTGGTGGACGCTTGTGCTGGATGCCATTTCTTTTCAAGAACATCGTAAACTTCTCTCAGATAAAATTGGTGCCATTGTCCAAAATTGTACATTTATGCATAGCAAAGGTTTTTCGCAGTATTAACATAACCACTTTTGAAGTCATTTGGCCAGGTTGGAATAATTTCCAGCCATTTGGAGTAGGCATCCACCACAATCGAATAACTACGCCCTTGCAGAGGACCTAGAAAATCTATGTGCAGCCACTGTCATTTGTGGTCAGGTCTGGTCCAAAGAGAACTTCGTATTACTGCTCTGTGATGCCTAGTTTGCTGGTGCAACTAGCATTCCCCCAAAAATTTCTCAATGTCAGCATCCAGGGCTGGGTACTAAATATAGCATGTTGCTAATTTCTTCATTGCCAAAATACTTGGGTGTTGCAAATTAAGTTCTTCAATGATAGGCTTTTGTAAATATGGAAGAATTACCACACAATTAGACCATAATATGCACCCATATTAAATTGATGGTTAATTAAACCTTGACTCGGGCAGAGATCTATTGTTTTTTAGGTTTACATGCCCATTTTCTATCTACATACAGTGAAACCTTGTTGTAAAGAGTATGGCTTATAACACCGCCTTCACTATAACAACTTTTATGTGCACCATCTCTCTAAAATATATGTAAATTGTCTGGATACAACACAAATCTTGTATGAAGATAGTTTTTGTTGCCATTTACAGTTGTCTTTATAATGAAGTTCTACTGGATTTACTGTCCACAACGTTGTACTATCATTGTAGCCACTGAAATGTCTGGGACATTGTATGGAGCATCTTCAGATTCTAGAAAGAGTACATAAGCGTAAAGTGGAGGGTCTTTCACTGTATCCAGCCTACTTAATGTGTCAGCATTTGCTAAACAACCCCTGGCCTGTTTTTAAATGGATAGGAGAAATTGGAGAGGAACAGTCACCATCCTATCATACAAGGTGATAACATACTTGAAATTGACTTGCTTTGGTCAGAAACCCCTAGCAACGGCTTGTGGTTGGAAAAAACTATGAAAGTCATACCAACAGATGCTTTTGGAATTTATTCACCCCCATATACCAATGTGAGTCCGTCCTTGTCAAATTAACCATAGGTGTGTAGCCAACAGGGTCCTTGAAGCAAATGCTAAAGGTTGTTCCTTCCCATTTTGTTTCCTTCACTGTCAACTCTACACCCAACCAAATGGGCTTGCATCACATGTAAATACTAAAGGTGTATCTCCATCTTAATGAGCTAAAACTGATGTCTGCAATAGTGTCTCACAGTTTCAGAAAGCTTCTTTCTCAATTGGTTCAAAATTCGATGCAGTTTTTTCCTTCAGAATTCTGGCTCAGCATTGTGGGCTTCCCCTTGTAAAAATCTCTCATAAAAGTTCAAAAGTCCTAAGAAAGCTTTCAGTTCAGTTTTATTTCTTGGCTCTGGTGCCTCATGAATAGCACAAACTTTCTCACACTCTGGTTATAATCCATCTTTGTTCACAGTAAAGCCAAGAAAAGTCATTTGCGGCACTCTGAACTTATTTCTTCTTATTTAAGGTCATTTCCACTTCAGTCTTCCTGTAACACTTCCTTTAGTTGTATATCGTGTTCCTGGATACCGGATCCTGCAATCACAATATCTATAAATATAGCGACCACCTGGAGTGCTGATGACAACTGCTCTATGAACTTCTGAAAAATACTAGAAGCTGCAGACAGTCCTTGAGGTAACTGGCACACTTGCTTAAGTCCCTTTGATGTGCTTAATGTCAATTTTTTGGTAGTAGTGTTATTCTCAGGCAGTTGGAAGTAAGCTTGCTTCATGTCCAGTTGCGAAAACACTACTCAACCTCCTAGGTTAACCAACAGCTCCTTGATAGTGGAAAGTTAAAATGCACTTTGTTGAACACTTGAATTTACTGTATGACTGTAATCTGCACATATGCTATACTCCTGTTCTTCTTTAGCACTGGAATGGCAGGTATTGCCCAGCTTGAAAAAGTTGTAGGTTCTAGTACCCCTTCCTCCACTAAACTGTCCAAGGCTTCACGTTTGCGTAATGGTATTGCTACTGATGTGGCTTTCAAAAATCTGGATTCTGCATCCATCTTCAACTTTATGTGACAGGAGATACTTTCAAAGTTGGCAATCCCTCATCATGGAACAATGGCTCGTACTATTTCAAAATTCCATCATTGTCAATGTTATGGATTCCTTGTACTGATATTCTTAGATATTTGAACAAGTTCCTCCCTAGTAGTGAGCGAGTGAGAGATTTTGGTCAGTGCTTAGCATTGAGGTCTTTAGCGCTGGTGAAGGGTGACATAAAGTGAGTATGGAGCAGCACCGGAATGAAAGGGCGGAAGAAACGGGAAATCCCCGAGAAAACCTGCCAACCAACGGCATCGTCCAGCACGATTCCTACATGTGAAAATCTGGGGTCTTGACACCGCTGGGAATCTAACCCAGATCACCTTTGTGGGAGGTGAGTGGTCTGACCATTCGGCCACCGCAGCCCCTTCTCCCTAGTAAACGTCTTCCACTGGAATCTGCCACAGTTAACTCTTGAACAAAATATTTGTCTTAAAAATTCACATAAATTTGGCCATGCACTGGCACACACTTCCCCCTCCCCCTCAAAACCAAACAAACTTTATTAGGTTGCAACACAGGTCCATCTTTCATTCATTTTGAACCAGAGCTTCGTAAACACATATATTTGCAATAGTTCATGCAGCACTAATGTCTACGTCAAATTCATGGTGTAGCCAATTTAAGTACAAGTTCACAATATATGTTTGACCTAACATGTACTAAGATTTACATGAAAAAGTGAACTATAATGTCCTTCATGGGAGAACTCCAGCTCACTTCTGGCCATGCCAGAGTCTGTATAGTACAAAATTATTTCCCTGCCTTATTACCCTCAGCTCTGCTGTTACTGCAGCATACTCTCTTATATGACCTACCTTACGACAGTGAACATTTTGTACTGTTTTTGTGTCTGCATTCTGGCACCTTATATCCTGCCACACCACACCGGAATCATAGAACAGTCAAGTCACTTCTTTTGGTAGTATCCTTTCACTTTGCTTCTTGTCTTCTGCTAACGTGACCATACTCCTGAGCCTTCTCAGAATTTCCTTAGCTACCTTCGCGAACTTGTTTAATTTCGCTTTGCGCAATAGAAATAGTCTCCACATTTTTAATTGCTGTCTCAGATGCAGTAGCGATTTTTAGTGCATTCTGACAGGTTAGGTCTGACTTTTGATAGCAGCTGATGTTGGAGTCGCTCATTTTTAACACCACACACAATGCGTGTTAATAATTGCTTCTCTAGATCTTGAAAATTACATCCTAGAGATAACGGTAAAAATTCTCATGAATTCGGCTATAGTTTCACCTAACTGTTGCTTCAGATTTGCAAAAACAAATGTGCCACAATTTCGTTTTTCTTAGGATCAAAATGGCTATCCGGTACCTTCATTCACTAGCTCTTCGTAACTGACATTGACCAAAATTAATAAAGTTTAGAAAAATAATGCTGATTCATCCATCACTGTAAGTAATGTTGCTCTCAAATGTTTTGTCTCTGTAATCTTGTTTGTTTATGTGAAAAAATAAAACTTGACCTTATATTGGCACCAGGTATCTGGTTCTGTGCCTGGCACCAATGTAAGGTTGTAAAACGAAGGTTCTACCGGGTACCTAGTTTAATTATGTACACTAGAATCCTTTCTTTTAAACCCCTCATTTTGACAATTTTCCACATTTTACGCTTACTTTGTCCTCATTTTACACTTCCCTGCATTTTACAACAATTTTTGCTGTCCCTTGAGAAGTATGAAAACAAAGGGTTCTGCTGTAGTTCACTGAAAATATGCTGCTCTCACTACCGAAACAGATGACTACCAATAGTCCACAAAATTTTGCCTTCACTTCACCATCTCTCGGAGACATGGAGCTGCTATATCCGTAGTAAGGGATCAGTCACAATTCTTTAAGGTACATAAATGTCTGGGGAGTAGACTTTCCATAATAGACCTAGATTGAACACCTAGTAAAATGCTTTACTCTAAAGTAATGTTGTGGTTTCAGCTTGTTCAATAGGTAACATTGCATCATTATACAACTTAATGTAGTTTAGGACTGAGATAATAAAAACTGTAACGTTTAATTTTATGTAAATCTAGCTGGCCGGCTACGGCTTTGCCCGCGTGAAATTGTGTAATGTAAACAAGAACTCTGGGTAAAATATGTGATGAAGGCATTTAACAGCTAGCGTACTCAATAACAGTGAACTATAAATTGTCTTAGCTCAGTGTAAAGAGCACGCGCAATATGCTCGTATGATGTCATAATAATTCCCATCGCAAGTCTTGCACAGGATACAAATCTGTTACCCCACCCCTCTCACACCACAAACTTTATAGAATACTTGAGTGAATGTTTAAAGGCAGACCATGATAATTCTTTTGTATGTACAGGCTACAGTCCAAAGAGGTTTTATTTATGAGTAGGTTGGCAAAAAGAAACAACTGTTGAATTAATTCTCCGTTATCATTCTCTTTTTTCGGGAGACTAACATTTTACTGCTTTTCACATCCTTAATTTTCAAATTTCACAAAATCCTGAATTTGATATGCAGATATTTACATAAGCTTCATTCTTATCAAAAAATCATTTCGATATCTCAATGGGTATATGCGGTACAGATGATTATTTCAAAACACATTTTATTTTTTAGCAGCTTTCAAGGACAAATTTCGAAAATTCTGGAATTACTTTTTTTGAAATTTACGTAAGATTTATTTAATAGCAAAAACCATTTCAATATTTCCACTGGTTTAGGAGATAAATGGGATTAGTTAAAAACACGTTTTATTTTTTTAAGAGCTTTCAAGGACGAATTTCGAAAAATTCTAAAATTATTTTTTAGATATTTACTTAAGCATCATAAAAATCACCTCACTATCTGAAATGGTTTAGGAGAAATCACGAATTAATGAAGAACACATTTTTCGGCTTCTCACCCCCTTAGTTTTTGAATTTCGCAAAATCGAAAAATTCACTAATATACATTTCTTTGGGCAATATTATGAAGTTAAAAAAATTATGATAGATTTCCCAGTTAATGAGATATCA
>PNEQ01094911.1:0-11993 GCA_003012365.1 Medauroidea extradentata
TTGTAACATCCGTAACAGCACTCTTTCTTAAAAAATTTTCACACCTCTTATAATACAAAACTACAAATTTCACCCAAAACTGGTTATTGTTTTATATTTTAGTATTTCTAACTAGAATTAATTAGTCATGTATACCTTTAAAAAATTTAAGGTAAAACCAAACCAAAATGTAACATCCGTAACATACGGAATGGCTGCTCAATATCTCAACATGTTTAAAAGTTACCGAGGATAGATTGAAAACACAATTTAGGCCTCTTCACCCCCTTAATTATTAAATTAAACAAAGCCATGTCCTTTTCTGTAAGCTTCATTCTGAAGCAAAAGTCAACTCGATATCTCAAAGGGTGTAGCGCTATCGAGGATTCAGTGAAAACACATTTCACCCCCTTAAGTTCCAAATTTCGAAAAATACCCTACTCAGTTAGTGCCTACGACGTAAGAAGAAGCCACCCTTAAAATTTAATGTCTGTATGTTCAGCGGTTTTAGCTGTGCGTTGAGTGAGAAAGTGAGGCACTTCATTATATTTTTATATAATCACCTATCATCTCACATGTTCTTGATATAGCATACAAAAAAAATGATTTTGTTGCAATATTGTCTAGGAGCCATCGATTTCTTTAAAATCACAAATAAAGCTGCTGCGATCGAGTCCCAGAAACCAAAATCTATAATGTTATCGTGAGTTTAGAAACAAGTCCACAGACGACGACGTTCACGATGCCGTACAAACCAAAAATAAGTTGGGTTTGAATGCAAACCCACCACATAAAAAGAGAGGAGTTTAAACTCAATTTAAACGTTTAAAATGCAAATAACCAAATGTTTTGTTTAAATTATAGAACTTGTATTCTTCTGTACATGTTGAACAAAAGTCAAATTGTGTTCAAGGAATTAAAACATTTTTAATTCAAACATTTCCAATCCTGTAGAAAACACAAATTTGTAAAAAAAAAAAAAAAAAAAACTGGGTAAAAACAATGCACGACAGATTACTGATCCCAAAAATAATTTAAATTTTTCTTCCAGAGTTACAAATGGGGCGTCGGCGTCATTTAAACATAGCAATTTTTTTTATTTGCGGACTTTGTGTAATGGACACGGGTGCACGGCCTGTGTAATGTTTAACAGTAAAAAATATCTTATTTTAGACTACTAGGCCTAAGGGTTGCGAAACCTATGTTGTGGAATGTACCAGCAGTCCATCAGCATTTTTGTGCGTAGCAATCAATAACAAACGCATTAGAGTCAAATATTTATTTCATACTCGCCCTTCATTTTTCTTAAAAGAAGGCTTGAATGTAGTACAAAAAAATAACATTGCCAGAAACATTAATAAGCGTCAAAAATATGGTATTAAAATGCCTGAAGTTCACTACACACCTTTCCTAACCGTATGACTGTTTTGAAAAAAGTTCAACTGAAAAAACTAATTTGTAAGCTCGACGTGCTGCAAAGCAGAAATGTTGTCCTTATAGTAAAACTAATTTCTCACAATTTTTCTGGATGCTTAAAAGTTGGTGTCATTTTTATAGCTTCACTAGATTTTCGGAACATTAAAGTTTCGCTAGTCTGTTTCTTTGCACTTAGGGTAGGGCCATATTTGAGTTCGGCATGTAAATATTGAGAAAAAAATACAAACTTGTAATACCAACCCATTGCAGGAATCGTTCAAAGATAATCACACTCTTTATGTAGTATGCTGAATTATGTCAATTAAAAAAAATCACGTACAGGTTTCCGTTGAAAAATAACACGCAGGTAAAAGAGGGTCGACCTCAGCAATCTTACTGAAGGGCGGTAATGACCCCAACCACATGTTTATAGATGTAAGATCTCCATAATACTAAATACTGGCATTGAATCAATAATTGAATCCCAAATCCTAGATACATTTAATGAAAACATTTGTTTGTAAAACCGACTGTTGCTTACAACTTACGTAAGAAATAAACTGCCAAGGTAGGCTATAGCCGTGTCCGAAACGAAGATTTTTACATATTTGGGGTTTGGGAATTTAGAGTAGATAGATTCGAACGTCATAAAACAGCGCTGCGTGCGGCAAAGTTGGAAACTATATAATTGGTATTTGTATGTTATTGTTGTTTATTTTTTTACTTAAATTGTCTATTCGTTATTGTACATAAACTATTTAGCTGTTTCTTCACATCCTAAATTACAAATTCTAAGATAATATTTACTTGTTTTATGGTTAATTTATTTACAGAATACGAAATAGCACTACGATCTTTTAATTTACATATATTACTGGTTTAAATGGATATGTATACGCTTTTGAGCCGAATGGCGGAGTATAAGACATAAGTAAACAACAGCCAACGAATTTACGGAGGTATTTGTGAATTTAGCGTGCTACTTCACCTCAGTAAATTGTATACCCTAAATCCCCAAATATTTACTGCACTAACCTGGTCACGTGGTTGATCCAGTAACCTGAATAGTCGTTTCGGACACGGCTTATGAGGCTTGTATTCTACATCATCTCGTAACGATGCTTAAATAAGCTGGTCAGTGGCATTCTTAGCTTCCCTTCGAGTTGGCCCATTCACACAAGAACATATCTAGAGAACCAGCATTTAGTTATTTTTTAATCAGACTATGAGAATTCAGGAAGTAATATTGACCTGCATTTGAAAGAAGACTAATTGCCTTTTTTTAACAACGGCTTAGTAACAGCGATTGCCAGGAAAAACTCTAGTCGATGTTGCTCAGTTATACAATATATACTTAAATGCATAGTTGGAGTTCTTGAAGAATTTTTAAAATTTTGACAGGAACTCCATCCTACCCAGCTGACTTATGAAATTTTAGTGAGCTTATAATTCAACTTTTTGTGGCAGCAATACTCCCATAATTTAATGGAAACCAATGGTTGAGCAATCTTCCATAACTGTTCATTAGATCAATAATTATAATTTGTAATGCGTAGGACACCGACATAAGAATTATGTAATGATCAGAGGAAAACTAAGTTTAAGTTACTTTGCAATACATAAAGCGATTTTGATACCGAATAAATTACAATTTAGGCAACATTCAAACTTAAAAATGCACCGTCACAGTTCGCTATTTCCACACAAAACCAAGACTTTTGAATTGTTCCATTGTTCTCTACTGTCGGTTGGAACCCACAATCGAACGGTAAAGCCCTAGCCACTAAGCTACCGCGTTTTTTGTTTTTAAATAATGGGATAGTTAAACAAAATTGCTTACCTGGGAGTCATGTGATAATTGTTAAGATTACTGTTCACTCTGAAAAATTAAATTTTAAATTCTGAATTGTCCAAACACAGCCCGAAAAAATCAGCCGTTTAAAATTCATCGGCCTATTTGTACTTACCTGGTAAAGAACGCCCCTTTAGGTACATCTGTAATCCAAAGGCGATTAAGTTAGTTTGAATACTAATTTTACGATAGTCAGGAATCTACAGTAAAAATCTACCAATTTTTCAAGGACCGCAGTAAATTACATTAGATACGCCAAATTTTTATTCGAATGTTTAAGGTTTTATTTGCAATACTTCTATTACTGCACCCCCCCCCCCCCCCGGCTCCAAGAACTGAGGTTCGCCAACTGTAAATGATAAGAATTTTCAATTTCATTTTAAAATAACACCATATTTAATTAAACTCATTAGTATTTATTAAAAAGGTTCATGAAAATAAATTACACTGAATCACAAAATAAGTACTTTTTAAAGAAAGTCATTTCATTTCCATGGCTGATGCCATGCTCCTGCTTAAGTGTTAGTACACATTAGAGTATTTTATTCTCAATTCAAGGTATTTAAATTACCACTAATTACATACTGTAACTGAATAAATAAGAAATAAGTAAGCAAAGTGAACCATCGTCTGTCACCAATTGCACAACGTACAGTGCGAGATCATTGGTACATAACACCGCTTCGGAAGTGGTCGGGCAACTTTGACTTGAAAAACGTGGGAGACATTCAACTTTTGCAGCATGCACTGCACTCTAGCTTCTCTCACACCTGACATGTAATTTATTTTTTAATACTCTCGTAAATACTGCATTTCGTATGGGCCACTTTTCCTTTTAAAAGCTCTATCGTTTCCTTTTTTGTGCGTCTTCTCTTCCAAAAAATCTTCGCCATTAAACTCCAGCAGATGGAGATTAATACTCGTTGTGATCGCATAAAAAAAAAAACACTAGGCGTAACCTAACGTGCTGTGGTATGCCAGAAAGTGTATCAATTTCACAGACACTGCAAAAGTCTGTTATCATCAAGCAAATTATATTACAGAAATAATGCGTAGACAATATGGGTTCATATTTTTGAGAAAGGATATTTAGGAAAATAGCTAGAATAGTAGGTAAGTAAACCCAAAAGTCAAGGACTTATAAAGGACTGGATTAAATCAAGGACTTTTCAAGGCCTTTTAAGGACATGGTCAAAGTACCAGGACCATAAGAACCCTGTCATATACATTATTATAATATCTATGTTATCGTGGTCACACTCTACAAATACACATCTATCAGCAAGAAATTTTGCGATATAAATATTATGAATGTTTGACTTGTGGTACTAAAGAACAATACCTATACGTATCTTCCTGCTTTAATACCGATTGCTGGTTTTTTTTCTCCTGACCTTTATCAACAATTTACCGACCTAGGTAATGCACACACAAACTCAAAACATTTAAGTTATCTTCTCTAAGGTTGTGTCCTACCTACGATAACCAAAGTTCTACTACAACAGCTAAATAACACTTATCACTATGGCAGTCCGTGCGGGATTACCAGAATATTCCATTAGTCGCCTGTAAACAAACAATTCTTGACGTCATAATCGTGGCCATCGACGTCACACACATTACATCCCAACACACTAACCGGCCATGCGCGGAAACCACACAGAAAAATTAAATTTCCATACTATACCGTAAAGTAAAAACAAACGAATGCTTTTTCTGTTCCACCATTCGATAACTTGAGGAAAGGAAAATTTCCCTATTTCAGTGACCGTCACATCCAATTTTTATTTCCCTACGGGTAGCAAATAGTGGTTACCAGGGCGTCATTTCAGGTTCTTCTAGGGGGGAGTGGCAGAATTTTGTTTTCCGGCGACAGCGACCTTGTTGCATCTTTTTTATTAATTAAGCATGTATAAATTACATACTTTAATAATAAAACTTCAGTTTTATGTGCTTAAGTTAGCATTATTTAAATTTAAAAATACAAACACTATACTTACACACATAAAATTCTAAATCCAGGGGGGGGGGGCATCGCCCAAATTACGCTCCTGTGGTTACGTCTTGGTAAAATGAAACCAAGAATCCTAGCAATGATCGTGGCAGACGCACCTAGTGAGTAGCGAACGAGAAACATCGTCTAGATGAAAATGTGAAGTGAACTACAGTTGTTTGAAAGTGGCAGTGTATATAATGAATGGATTGTAGTAGAGGGTGACGGTTGTAAGATCCCAGGTGTAGCTGCACAGACCGGTAACGTACCCTCCTAGTCAGGCTGTATTGAGCGACCCTCTAACCACTGCAATGAGTTGCCAATATCACCCGCCTCCTGTTTTCACCACACTTTAAACCTGCCTGCTAATGTCAAATATCGCTCGTTCAAAATTGTTACAAATGAAAAAAAAAATAATGGAAATAATAAAACTGATTGAAATTTAATTACTTGGGAGTATGTTAATTTTAATATCATCGGAGACAACTTCTGTTTTACGGTTTCAGTGCAAATGTGCATCGTATCACTACGAAACTTAACCGTTGTTGGTCGCATTTACATTAATAAGGATGTACAATTTACCGCGTACGTGCTGAAGTCGCGCAATGAACCAACATGAAAGAAAATCGCGGACGTTGTAGACATATTAATACACTTCTGTAAACTAACCTCTGAATATGCACGATTACATGTTCAGACACTTGAGGTTTGAAAGTATAATTGCGGATCAAATTATTACAATACAATGTGCATTCCGGTTCGGCCAGGCTTGTTGTTACTTCACAATACCTACGCATCACAATAACTAATAGTCTACGGTGTTGTGAGCATTTTAATGTTCTCTATAACGTATACTTCTAGTGAAGTAGAACTATTTGCTGCAAATCTGATTTAGGAAACCAGTGCGCAAAATAGTATATTTACAAACTTTTCATAAACACTAGTTTTTCGAAAGATTGGCATTTCCAGTTATGCATGCTGTATATGGTCTCCAACTTCCATACTTTGTCAGGCAATTACAATATTAACTAATTTATTCTGGGATACTTGCCTGAAGATTAAAAAAAAATTTCTCCTTTTCAAGCAACTGTAAGCGTTAAAAAAAAAAGTCATTATCCAAACACCAGTTTCAAATTAATAAAAATTGGCCTACTGTAGACACGTACAACATGAAAGACCAAAAACGCTAACGTACTTTTCGAAAAGCAAATTATGGAAGTTGCTAAATTGTAAATTATAAGTTCAACAAATTTGAGTCACTGATTTTTAAATTACACGAATTCATGTTTTGAAACTAAAGGCAACGGTTATTTTTTGTGGCGTGTAGTAACCAATATCTGGTTATCAGGTTATCATGCTACAAAGCAATGTGGTGTGCTTCCACCACTTTTCGCATGGCAAATCACGAAATAAATGACGCTTCACGTCGTTAACGAATAAGAACATAACCCAAGGTGTTGCCAATACTGTGACATTGTAAAATACTTCCAGCACACAACACACTGATGCTACTGAAGATAACACTGAGCGCGGCGCAGTCAAATTGAGCCACGTAGCTGTCGCGGGAAAAACAGGACACAACAGTTGGCACGTAATCAGATCGAAACAACTTACATAAAATCATGCAGACTTACCACCGCGTTTCTTCCCGTTTTTATGTTTAGACTTTCTCGGATAAATGCTGCCTATTTTGCTCTGTCCACAGCCCATTATAGTCCGGTGTCGACGGTGCAGAGATCGGAACCTAGCCTCCACAAGAAGTCACATTTTGACTGCCGCGGCCGTCTGTCAGTCGCGCGCAAGCGGCAACGCGCTGTGTTCACTCTGCCGACAGCATAGTGGCTCGCACTTGCACGATATGCAAACACCGGTAACATTTGGGCAACCCGCGCGGCCCACAACCCACCCGGGAGAGGGTTCCCAAGCGACTGGCTGCAGGACTGGGGGAGCAGCAGCTAGGGGCCGCAGGGCTGCCAACACTTACGCTCGCACACCAAACTGCAGAACTCCGCCACGCGCACGCGCGCGTCCGTCAGTCCCGACAGGGACACCAACAACTCGGAGAAGCTCTGCGTGATGTTTGATATTTGAATCAGTTAAAACAGTTTAGCATGAATAAGTTAAAACACTTTAGCAGTAGTGCGGGTTGTGGGCGTCCCAGGCAGGGAAAGGGGGGGGGGGGGTTGTAATGCCCCCATCCAAATGATTTAGGGGGTATAGCCTGCACCCCTTCCACCCCAAAAACTGGCACGCAGATCAAGGTTTGACGTTCATAATCTCAATAAAATAATTTACAGTTTAATACGCCCTCTTAAATTTTGTTTCAAATTCCTCACAGTTAGTTTTTTAGTTACTGCCAATAATACGCTATATAAGCCAACACCCATAAAGTCACACTTCATTCATTAATGTATTTTATTTTATAATTCACTCCAGCTGTTATGGTAACTTACTCTTAAATGACTTTTTGCTCTAGTGTTATAGTTATAGATCTCAGATTTTTGGTACATCGTGGACCCGAATTCATGTGCCAAAGTCCAGGACGGGATTGTTTATGTAAAATAAAGGGCGGTTACAGTGACCAACACTGTTGTGTAGTAAATATTAAGGGAGCTACACGACATTGAAAACCAAATGAGGACTTAACATTCAAAAGGGGCTAAGTACCATTTTCGACAAAAATGTGTTAGGTACCTAGAAAGGTGTTAAAACATTAGGTCGAAGACACACCTAAAGTGCTATCTGCTAGTGATATTCATGCGCGCCGTACATGAGCACAATTAGATGGTTGGCGTAACATCAACACATTATAGTTCATTGAAAAAATAATATATTGATGTTCATAAGTGTTTTGTATTAAATAAGGTTCGATTGCTCCTATTTACTACTTTCCTGTTGTAAAAATATGTGAACGCATTTGGATAATTCCTTGTTCATTTGTTTGTCGCGATATACTGTTTTCGTCATTATCTCGAAACTTACCTTTTGGCACTTAGCCCCTTATGAATGTTAAGTCCTCAAATTTTGAAATGCATTTTTTGAAAGCATAAGAGATGGAGCTACCAAAATTGGCATGGAGCAAATGAATCTGTGAAAATGTGGTTGACGTATCGTTCCCCTTTACTGCTTATGTAGGGGTTACGCAACCTATTTGTGTTAGTAATTTTTAAATACTAAGCGTTAATAAAATATTCTATGCGTATCATTGCTTATCGCACAAAATTAATGGCAAGGTACCTGTTGTGTTAATTCACTCCGGTAAACCATTTTCGAGAAAATGCGAATAAAAATACGAAGGCGCAGTGTAACCACGCAGAGGCAGGCAATACAACGACTTTCTGAGCAATGCTAATAGCAGCATTGAATGGTATAATTGAGTAGAGTAGCGAGAGAAACAGCCACATCTCGGCGCACCACAATCCCTACCACATGCACGCTGTGGGCAACCAAGTACGGTAGTGACATGAAGGCTGCCATTGTCAACAATAATTTGTTGGGACCTTATTGCTGCCGGACCGCCTCAATGGAGTCCATTACTTAACGTTCATACAGGATGTATTGCCAAAATTGCTGGAGGAAGTACCATTTGCAATTCGCCACACCATGTGGTTTCAGCACAATGGGACACCACCAAATGTTTCTTATGCTGTATGCCGCTATCTAATCACCACGTTTGCAGGTTTCTGATAGGTAGAGGAAAGCCCATCCATTGACCGGCTCGATCTCCAGACCTCATTCCATTGAATTTTTATGGGGTCAGGCCAACTCCCTGATTTACGAGACGCCTGTGACAACAAAGAAGATCTCGTGGCACGTGTGATAACCGAATTTGATTGTGTACGGGCCATACCAAACATTTATGTACGAGCCCAGGCCAACCTGATCAGCCGTAGCCAGCTGTGTATAGAAGTGGGGGGACAACGATTCGAACACTTATCGAAAATACGTATTGATGTTCATAAATACGTATGTAGTACGTGCAAATGCATTGTTCGTATTTGTGCTGTGTTCCTTATTCTGTACACGTGATCTCTCTTATGTAACCATTACGACAGTTGTTGGTGTCGGCAGTTACCGCTAGCCAGCATGTTTGCATTCCGCTACTGCTCCATTTCTACCTCATTTCAACTTCATCAGCTCCCAAGAAATTGTTGTTAAGAGGCTTATGTAGCGAATGTAATTTCCCACGTGTGAGGCGCCAAAACCGGTGGGTGATCAGGCCGACTTAGCTACACGTGACGTACTAATTGGCACGTAGTATTATTTCTAGTATTAATGTTTCTGTACGACTTTGAGTAGTGACTCTACACTTTTATTTGTAGGTAGTATCAAATACTTCATCATATCGGCTTACGTAGGCTATTTGCGTGTCTTTGTTCTTAAGAAATTTAGTGGTACTGTTTTTAGCTTCTTTGTGGTGCCCTAATATCATGATTATAATAAGAATGCTGCATGTTTAAGCGTTATTGTTGCAAGTGTGTGTTATTTATGTAGATACACGGGTTGAGAATATCTTAAGCAGTTTCACGTAAAAATAAAACGAAATCACTTGGCACCCTACAGCATCGTTCAATCAACACATGTCAGTTGTCAATACGTCACCCAAATCTCAGTACTGTACTCAACTTAACCATTCAATGCTGCAATTAGCATTTCTCAGAAAGCAGTTGTATTACCTACCTCTACGGGGTTACACTGCGCTTCGAATTTTAATTCGCATTTTCTTGAAAATGGTTTACCGGAGTGAATTAACACAAGAGGTACTTTCTCCTTAACTTTGCGCGATAAGCAGTGATACGCACTTAATATTTTAATACCGCTTATCATTTAAAAGTTACTTACACAAACAAGTTGAGTAACCCCTACATTAGCAGTGAAGGGGAACGTTGCGTCAACTACATTTTCATATATTTATTTGCTACGATTCTTGTACCTCTATGACAATTTTGGTGGCTCCATCTCTTATACTTTCTAGTATTTTTCAAAAAAATGTATTTTCAAATTTGGTTTTCAACGTCGTGTAGCTTCCTTAACATTCACCAGACAATAGTGTTGGTCAATGTAACTAACCCCCCTTTATTTTACAATAACTATCCCGTCCCGGAGTTTGGCACATGAATTCTGGTGCACGCTGTATATACTATTTTCATGTATAAATATATTAATTCAATAATGTATAAAGAATACATTAGTAATGTGCCTTTTTTTTTCAATATGCTGCCTATCTATTAGTAACGTTACACACGTTATTTTTGTGTCAGTAGATTTTCTCCAGTATACGTTGTCATATCGTAAGAGGGCGTGGCACGTAATTCAACGCTAAAAGCATTAATCTATAACTGTAGGTTTCTTGTTTTAAACAACAGCAATCCTAGACAATAGTTTTAGCCAACGTTTTAAACAAAATTGTTTCCAGTGTTACGAACTTCTGAGGCACAATCACTGACGCCGGAACCTCTTGCATTTAACTGCGGCGCAAGAGAACATGCGTAACGAATCAGTAATTCTGGATAAATATTTACTCATAATGTTGACAAATACCATTATCTGGGTATTTGATCCATTTTGGCTTCGAAAAAAGTGTAGAAATAAGTAAATGTAAATGTTTTCAGCGTTTATTTATCTACCACACACTCTTAAGTAGGCTGTCTCAAACAAAGAATAATAGATCATTTTCACGGCAGTTTTATTTAAAACCGTCTTTAAAAATTTCCAAGAACGGAACATCTTGAAGCCCAATAATTTGTTTATAATATGTTCTATCCATTGTAACTTACGACCTGTGTAAATACCCAGAAATATCGTATTTTCCGTTCTATAAATTAATATATTGCTCATATTAATATTTAATTGATAAAGATTACTGAATTACCTTACATTTTCTTTAGAACGAAATTTATATAATTTGTATAGAGTGAATTCAATATTTATGCATTATTCAATAAACAAAAAATAATAACTACATACCGGTACCTCACAAGGAGCAAGAATGATCATGGCCTAATCATTTTTAGGGTAATTTCGTTAGTGTTTCATTTTCGGTTTCAACTTTGCAAGTTCCTTAACTATACCATGCAGCTGATGCTTCTGTCTAAAAGTGCTTACGGAAACTACTTCGGATCCACTCGATAGCGAGTAAATCGGTCGGTAACGTCATGCGATAAAGATCTACCGGCCCTCAAGATCTCAAAATGTTCAACTAGATCTCGTCGCCGGATCCATGTAGATCTACCCTGCACCGGAACAGGGTAGATAGCAACACGGCTGTAGAAGAACAGGTCTGGACATTCGCCTGGATATTAAATTTGACCCTCTTGTTGTTTGGCTGTAGTTCACTAAGTTACCGAGAATATTGTGTTTTATTGGCGCTGATGTTAGGGCGGTCGGACTAAACTCCGCCCACTTCCTTTCCGCTAAGATAAACAATTAATCAAAAGGTATTTTTTATCAATTTATGAAATACTTTCGTCGTTCACAAATTTAAGAAAAGGCCCCAGCTATCTTTATTTACTTTATAAATTCAACAATACAAAAAAGTGGACGGAGTTTGAGTCCGACCGCCCGAATTACAGCGCCAAAAAGCACGACATTCTCGGTAACTTGACAAACTACAGCCAAACAACAAGGGGGTCAAGCAAAATACATTGTTAGATAGGCGAGTGTCCAGACCTGTTCTTCTACGACCGTGGATAGCAGCCACCCAGCAGACGAAACAAAGGAAAACGCGCTGTAAAAAAGTAAACAAACAGACTC
>PNEQ01094911.1:12093-37256 GCA_003012365.1 Medauroidea extradentata
GGGGGGGGGTGCAAAGATTTAGGAATTTATGTTTAGCTATCATAAAACTAATCTATTATAAGCAAAAACATACTCTTTGCAGCGTCTAACGATACAGACCATTGTTTTGCAGCATTTGACGCAAATTAAGACCTTTTCACAGTGCCTGACACAATTAGTGACCTTTTTTTTGTAGGGGTCTCCAAGTTGCAGGGGGGGGCCACCGCCCCCCCCCTTTCTTGACGCCCGTTCAGAGTATGTAATTCAGATCAGGGGCGTCATTTCAGGTTTTTCTAGGGGGGGGGGGGCAAGATTTTGTTTTCCGGTGACAGTGACCTTGTTGCATCTTTTTTACTAACTAAGCATGTACCTATAAATTAGATACTTTACTAATAAAACTTCAGTTTTATGTACTTAAGTTAGCATTATTTAAATTTAAAAATACAAAATATGTATTTATACACATAAAATTCTAAATCCAGGGGGGGGCATTTGCCCCCCCCCCTGTAGCCCCAAATGACGCCCCTGATTCAGATATGGAATAAATCGTCATTACTAGTACGCAATTTAAATTATACGTACGTATAATATACTAGCACAAAAGGATATTCTTCACTTTTTTAACCTGGTCTAATCACACGTCTGTCAGATCGGCGACTGAAATTACCACTTCTGCAGATTTTGTCATACTTTTTTAAAAATTCCGCCAAGTAATTACTCTTCGGATTTACGGCCGCTCATTAAGTATCCAACGACCGAGTATATCCAGTCATGTGACCAATGATATCCAGTAGGATTATACCTACGTTTCTGTAAACGCCTAAACAGTGTAAATGGTTTGTTTTGAACTGCTGGAAGCTTCCTTAATCCCGTTAATAGTAGGTATGTGAAAAATATTGAAAAATGTTTAACATAATGTTTTGCTCCCTCCCTCGCAGTCAATTTAAATATTGTCTTCTGAGTGTTTTACATTCTATACAAATAAAAGTTAACCGAAAGACCTACCACTCAGTGTTAATAGACGTTTACTCACAGGTATTAAGATTAAGATTACTAATGAGCATTAGCCCAAGCATTTTGTATTTTAAGGGAAAAATTGGGCGAACGTAGTTTTGAAATCTGGCACAGACCTTCCTTTGTGTGTTGGAAATTGACATTAGACATTTGTATAGTATCCAAGTGATGCTAGAATCACAAACATAGCCCATTCCAGTTATGTAAAATATTTATATAAGCCACGTTTTCTCCCTTTTCATCTCATGGGAGTCAAATACAGTATCGAAAAATTCTTAAACTACTTTTAGGGTATTTAGGTAATAATTTTGAAGCCAAAACCAACCACATACCTATCTTGAAGAATTTGCTAGATATAGAAGAATAACAGAAAAACACGTTTCAAGTTTGTTTTTTTTCACTAATGGCTATGTTTGTGATTTTTGCATCACTTGGATACTATACAAATGTCTAAGATGAGATTTCAAGACGTTTCGAAATTCGATACTTATGGGCAGAAAGATGTGAAAAATGTTTGATCATTCTTCCTTATCTATTGAACCGTTTGGGATATCAAAGTGATTTTGCTTCAGGATATGCTGCTTACGAAAATACTCAAAATACTATTTTATGACTTACAAAATATACCCCAAAAGGTTTAATAAAAAAAACTATTAAATGTGTTTTTGATTCATAAACGATATATGCAATTGACCCCATTAAACTTATAGATATATATGTAATTTTTGCTTAAGAACGATGCTACTCGAATGCCTGGAAAGTAATAGCAAGATTTTTCGAAATTCGGTAATTACGGAGGTGAAAATGGTGTAAAGTGTTTTTAATGAATCGTTGATATATCTTGGACCCAACAGACTATCATTGTGTTTTTCATGTCTGACACCCACAAAATATTCTAACATGTTATTCAACATTTTTTTTTTTTAATTTAGTCTCTAAGGGGGTGAAAAGATGTGAAAAGTGTAACAGAAATATCCTTGATATTGTTTGAATCATTCGAGATATAGAATTTACATCCATCTAATCATACGGTTCAGATATTGAGATATTTGCTTCAGAATGATGCGTACGGAAATATCTAACGAAAAGTTATATACGATATGAACTGGATAAAATAAAAATAACTTAATTATCGGGGGGTGGGGGGAGACAGTTTGTAAACTTCCAAGGCAGACGATCTAAAAAGCAAGAACTACCAGAGATAAACAAGTTAAACCGGGGTTAGATTCTGCAATTCTATTGAGATGTATTGTCGTACTACCTTTATGTATCTAGAGAATGAATATTTTATTTTTGTTATCAAGAATATTTTCGACGTTACATGGAGCAGGCGGTCTAAGAGATAATTTCCCAATTCTCTAAACTGCGTACACATGTGTAATTATAAAACTCACTGAAGCCACTGAAAACAGTTCACCCATTATGCATGCAATAGATGGTGTGAATATAAGTTATAACCCCCTATCCCCTACACCACTAAGGTAGGTGTAAGTTCCCATCATAATCAGAAGTATCTAATTGCGATTTGACAGTACAATACAGGTAGGGATGTGTAGAGTCACTAAAATTAATAAAAAATACGAAGTAAGTTCTTATGTAATTTTAAAATGCTTTTCAGTAACAACAAATTATATATAGGGACCCTTGTTTTTTGCAAAAAGAATTTTGCCCCACTTTATATATATAGACGTATATCATTTGTCTGAGCCAATTACAATAAGGTCTCTGCAACACCTCACGGCTGTGATTTGTCAGTAGAATCCCAAGGCTCGGAAGAGTTAAAATATCCAATCACTGACAACGAAGCAGAACTGCAGATGTGCACGTAAGGCACTGAAACAAAGTGGGGCAAAATTCTTTTGGCAAAAAACCAGGGTCCCTAATGATATATTGCACCCCAGCACTAAAATTGAGGCGGGGTACAGTGCACCCCTGCACCCCCCCCTCCCCCGGTTCAGCACCACTTAATAACAAATTACATGAAACCCATCACTGAAGAAATAAGCCTGAATAAAAGTGTTTTGTTATTTTATTAGCTTTAAAATGATGTGGCAAATACTTATGTTCGATAACTGGTATTTAAAACAATAGGGATCACGACTACTGCACAACAATGGAATTCTGAGCAATTTAGGTTAAAATTAACTATAGCTTTTTAGTTCTACACAATCATAAACTACATAAAACCCGTCATCATTATGTATTAAGTTACCTGTATTTTATTTATACCTGCCCTCTCCACTCAGCCCCCTGTATGTGTCATCTGTGTACTTACCCAGTGGATACTTTCTGGGCCTGGGTGCCTGAAACTTTGTGATGCACTGGAGAAACTGTGCAACATAGAAGTCTATTTGAGCGTTATTTAAATGCCCAATGTGTCTAATATAAGATTAAAGTACTTCCTTAACGAATATCATGTGTGTTTTTGTTTACAGAGCAGCATGTCAAACTACAAGACAGCCAGAGGTCTAGAGATGACAGAGATATTCAAAAATTTGTGGACTGGTTCAGTGCCCTTTCACCTTTTCAGACGTCAGAGGTTCTTCAGTCCACTCCCATCGGGAAAAAAGCCATCAACCACACAGTAGGAGGTAACTTCAGTGATCTGAAGACAAAATGTATGCACAAGGTAAACCCCCTCGCCTATATGTTAAGGACTTTGAAAGTGAGAGAAGATGTAATCCAAGTGAACCCTCAGAAACTTTTCACGTATATCATTTGTGTAATGAAGAATTATAGTGACTTCATGAAATATTTTAAATATGAGTCGGCTCCAAAACCACCAGCTCTATTTGATGAAATATCAATGAAGAAAACAGCAAAATCGTCGCTTGCAAAGATCTTCAAATCGTGTGAGGTAACAAGTGAGAACATTAGTGTAGACTTCATTTTCTTTTTTTTTTTTCTTCATTTATATTATTTGTCTTCATTTGATCCTATTAACAGTCAAATATTGACAAGGGATATTGAAGACTACGTATCGCAAACATTTACAATATACTGTAACATAGTCACTTAACAGCAATACAATCATGCTGAAACAAGTGTACAACTACATATTAGAAACAAAGGATACTGAAGTTGTAATATTAAAATTCCAATCGTAACATACACGTTGAGATTTATACATTTAGCAACAATACAAATCAAAACAAGAATACACTATACATTAAAATTCATTATATCAAATTTCATTGATTGAACAAAAAGTCAATATGCCAAGTGATATTGAAGTTGTCGTGTCATAAATTAATATTTAGACATTTACAAAACTATAACATATTATCACACAGTTTATAATCGTGCAATTACATAAAACAGGAAAAGCACTACAGACCCAATCAAATATCAAGATTCACTGTTCAAATATTCATCAATTGACGAAAAGGTTTTGTTTAAAAGATATTTCTTTTGCACCAATTTAAATTTTATTTTTATTTACCTTACTAAGGTTTCACAATTTGGCTGGTAATTAACTGACTACTTTAATTCCAGAAAAATAAGCCCCTTTTTGTAATTTCTTCAAATTATTATTAGGTACATGCAGATTACTACTTATTCTTTTATTGCGGGTATGAACTACTTGATTTGTTTCAAAGTATGAAGGATTATTTACTACAAAGTTTGCAATTGAATATATAAATATATATTTTTTATTCATATGGCAATGTCAAAATACCCAAACTTTTAAATTTGGGACGACATGAATCACGTCTACAGAAAGCAGAAAATATTCTTATAGCTTTATTTTATAACCGAAAAATAAGTACACTATTAGAAGTAGCCTATGCTACCTAAAGACAAAACAGAGCAAAAAAGGGAAAAATAAACCTGTGTAAGAACAGAAATTTCAAGAAGGCTAGACAAATTATGGAGAGCAAAATATGCTGAACCTAGTTTAGAAGTTATATAATCAATGTGATTGTTACCATCAATATAGCTACGTGCATGCAAACCTAAAAAACTCGTTGACAATATTTCTTTCACATCCATATTATTCTCACCAAATGATAATATAATAAAGTATATTAAATACAGAGGTTGATTGCATTTGATGTTCTTTCGCTAACAATGTATTCAAATAGGAAAATACAGGAAACTACATGCTGTAATAGGTTACAAATTTTTTCAAAGGTAAAATCTTTAGTGCTCACTTTATCCTGGATGACCTATACATAAATTTCAAAGTGTAAAATTGTACATTTATCAGTTTAAATACTTATCTGCAAGAAAATATTTGTACATCTTTGTGTGGTTTTCTCCATTGCATCATCCTTACATTGGAGGCTGATTCTGTACTGTACCAAAGCCACTGATAAACTTTAAAATTTTTGAGCATAAATATCTTATCTGCTCAAATTCAGTTAATTTTTCACTCAGATTTTTGGCGGATTTCGCAAATATACTTTTAAAAATGATTAGGTGAGCACTATAATGATAGTGAATACAAGTATTTTTTAAATTAATTATTTACATTTGTGTACATGTGTTGAATATTCTTACTACTGTAGCTTGTAAATGTAAGATTCAGGTTTCTCTTCTCACATTGGCTCTTCATGTATTGGATTTAAACATGAATTTTGAAGACCTACATACCTAACCTAGTTTTGCATATACAATGCAGGTTCATGTTGCACTAAATATAAAGTAGGTACAAATTTAATTAATTGTTATGTTTCCTGCAGGCATGAACTTCTGCACATGCAAAACTATTGGTACTGCATGAAAACAAATGTGGCTTGAGTAAACAGCATCAAGACCCTGCTACATAGAGATGCGGTGAGCTGTCAGTCGGTGTTTAGTCGTTGCCATGCTGCCATCTGATTGGAGAATGTGACCATGACGTCGGAGTCGTCGCGTTGTTGTCGGGGACGGTGAAGATAGCCAGCTTTTATCTTTCACCAACACCTTGACGAAAATCCACCGACTCGCGTTCATCACATGGCCATCCGAGTGGTTTGATTAGCCATATACAGTAAAACCCTCTTAAGAAGTTTCTCATTTAAGGAGTTTCCTGCTTAATAAGTATAATAATTTTTCACTTCTCTATATGCACATGTGTAATGTGACCCTTTTAAGAAGTTTTCCGGGTTAATAAGCATTGTTTTGCTTGTCCCAACACAAATATGTTAACAGGATTTTATTGTATATGAACCACGAAAATTATAAGCCACTTTAAATTAAATAAAAAGTGTTTATTTGTGTGCACTACAATTTGTATCAAACTTATTTTAAAGTATTTGCAGCATCATTTGCAACAAAATTTTGCAGTTAGAAAAAGAAACACGAACAGCGATTGAGTTGCCAGAAATTTATGTATTGCTGGAACTAGACTAACAGCAAAGCAACATTTCTCGTAGCATGCAGCAAGGAGATAAAAGACAGCAAACCGACAACAACACGACAGCGACAAACAGGTTTCGGGTGGGTTACGGAACAGACATTATAAATCATTTCTTTACACCTAATACAAGACATAGCCAAACCCAATGAAACTTCTTATAAGCAAACATTTCATTTCTGTAAAAACTTTATCCTTAATAAACAACCTGTTTTTCTAACCACTTACGTATAAAGAATTCTAGTTTGCTATATAAAGCAAAAGAATTATGATTTAATCAGCACAAACTCAAAGTATTTTTGGTATCAAGCGTTCAATATTTGTTAGTAGGTGAGAAAACAGATAAAAGAAACCAAACATTCTAGTAACAGCAACATCAAAAATTCTTGAGAGTGCAATTTAGGTTGCACAAGTTCCAGTTTCAATGCAGATTTTACAGTGTAAATATAGCAGATAAAAGGACACATTTTGTGTAGTGGCAAAACAGCCTAGTGCAGTGAACTGGAAAATACACATATTCGTTCATCACTGAAATCTTTGTGAAAGAAAAAACCTATAGTGAAAACAAATGATAAGTTCTGTACGTATGTGTGTGAGTCCTAAATGGTTGTTTACAAATGAGTTTTCAACTTTTTAAAATGTCATCTATTCAGGAACATTTTTGCGTTGAAGAACTCACAGTAAAAACACAATTTGCAATTACTGCAAAAGTCTCAAATCTCAAGGGTATTTTAAGTCGTCAAACCTGCAAAAGCATTTGAAAAAAAAAAACATCCAAAGCGACAGTACTTTCTGTACAAGATGTGGTCAAGTTCTACAAATGTGGCAAGTACATCTACATCTATTATTTCTGAAAAATGTACACCTACACAAAAACACGGTCCTCAGTATCAGAAGCCTCCACAGCAGCTTACATTAACACAGGTGATTAAAAAACCGCTAAATTCAAACATAAGAGGCAGTCAAACATCTCAACTAATTGCAAAAATGGTTTGTGTGAATGGCCAACTCTAGTTGAAAATTAATGATTTGTAGTTCTTATTAATTATTTTGAGCCTCATTTCATAATGCCACCTCGAAAAACACTTAGCAACGTAATCATTTCAGCCATGTACAAATGTGTCAAAATTGTTGAAAGTGAGTAGCTTGATATAGAATTTGTTGCAATTACCAGACTTATGGACATGTGGCAAATATCAGGGTTGCTACAGAATTTCTGGATCAAATTTCCCTGACTTTTCCATGTTTTCCAGACAAAAATTATGAATATCCAGTCTTTTTAGTGGAATTAAACACAATAATTTAACTCAAAATCTTCAAATAAATTAAATTTACACAATTGTTTTTAAAAACTAACTCTGAAATTTTGATGTTTATAAATGTACTACAGACAGTTCAACACATCCAGTTACCACAATTAAGAGAACTGCATTAAGATTTAATTAACTGGAAGTATGTTTAAAATTAATTGCTCAGATAACATTGCCACACAGCAATTGGTTCTGAAACTGTTCAAAAGTCAATCACTAAGCCTGCAGCTATGAAGATGAGACTACAGTCCAGAAGCTAAACTAGTCAGCTAGACGACGACCTCGAAAATCTGCAAACTTCTATTGTTAAATGTAAAGTTTATTCTACAATTTTGAATTTCCAGTCACCAGAAGTAATTTCCCTGACTTTTCCAGGTTTTACCTGACCACTTTGAAATTCCCTTACTTTTCCGGGTTTTCCTTGTTTTCCAGACCCGTAGCAACCCTGAATATAGACTTTTTTTGAGTGTGACTGCCCATTACGTTGACAAAATGTTTGTCGTCCAGCACTTGTGTTTATAAGTTGCACCTTTTCCTTAAGTGTCATGCTGCCGAAAACATTTCAGAACTTCTCAACTGTTCTACGTAAACTGGGAAAAGAACACAAAGTGGTGGCCATCGTACGAGATAATGCACGGAACATTGTTGCTGGCCTAGAGTTGTCACACTTTGATCATATTGTTTGCCTAGCACATACCCTGCAATTGGTGCTCAAGGAAGGTTTCTTGAACAGCAAATTACTCGACAACTTACCTAGTTGCTTCATGTAGAAAATTAGTAGGTCACTTCAAACACTCATCACGTACCACTACGGTGCTGAAGAAATGTCAGATTACTGCTAGAGTAGCCACTTCAGACAATGTGTGTTCCACCTGCAATAGTATGCAGCGAGACACTTTAGCAAGCCAGGATTCAGATGTGACTCCAAGCGAAATTGTTTAGACCCAGACTGAGCGAACACTATAATAATTTCGAACAAAGACATTCATCTAATTTATTTAAATCATATCTAGTTTCTACAAATTGTCGCTAAATTCTTCTGCAGCGTCACTAACATATTTATGAATTTCGCTTGTGTTGTTAATGAAAGATGCAAAATGTACTGTAAGTATTAAAAAAAAAATAAGAATAATAATAAAATAAAAATAATAATTTGAACCAAATTTAGAATACAGTACAACCCTGCTCGTACGGCACTGTTCGTACATACAGATTTTAACAAACAATAAAAAAATAAAATTTTTAGTAATTTAAAACCAGTTGCAGAGATCAATTAAAACGTCGCAATATGTACAAGCAGTAAAGGCGTACGAGCTCAGCCCTCAAATAATGTGTTTCATGAAGAAAACTGCAAAAAAAATGGCAAAAATTCATTAGGAAACACAGCTACAGGTGTGCAAGCTGCAGAGCCAGAGTTGGGTCACTGACCGGCCGCCAGCTGTTTCTCAGAGCGGCATCCGCTTCTCTCTCTCAGGCGATGTCCGTGGCGAGGTGCACAGACCGTCCACCTTTCAGGGGGCCTAAGCTCGAGTTCATGTGAGTCGTCTCGTACGGAGTATAACGCGCATACGAGATGGAGATTGTAAGCTCCAACACCGGTCTCTCGTATATGCCTTACTTATACAAAGGGAATAGCGTTCGAGTGGAAGTATGTATCGTTTAGTCAGGTTGGCATCCATGAAGCGAGAAAGTAAAAAGTTTTGACGGGAGGCCACCAATCACTAGTCCAGTTCACATTTTGTTGCTTGCGTGGCGGTGAATTTAAAAATCGTGGTATTGAACAAAATTAAAATGGACAAAATAAAATTCCGTTTGAATTTGTTAAGTATTTATCGATTTACTGATTTAATACATATATTTCACTGCCTTTTGCAGAACCATAAATCACATTGAAAAAAAGGTGAAATATTTTTTAACTTTCCTGTATAGATAATACCGTACTTAATTTAAAAAAATAATAAGATGTTAACACAAATTTTACGACACAATATATAAAACGTTATCAAATACAAAGAAACTGATTCTTAAAAATTAACTTATTTCTAGTTACGAACACTGCCTTCTTTATAATTTCACATTTATGTTATACTTTTACAATAATTGCAAACAGATTTCAGTAAGATATTGTGTATCAGCTTCTACAATCTAACCAAAGGCATTTATTTTAACACTGTAAGAATATAAAACGTGCTCAATGCAAGCTGACAGCCGCTTGGACAGCAAGAGTAGCCAGAATGTTGCGGGAGGAAATAATGACTACCTACTTCATTCTTCTGAAATGTCAGAACGTATAAAAAAAAGAGAGAGAATATTGAAAGGTTTGTTGCAATTTGAATGTGTATCCTTTTGTCATTGTATTTTTGGTATTTCTGCACATTTTCTTACATGACCATGGGTAATTTTAGCTGAATGGAAAACATTAATTTTTTTTATGATCCTGGGAATTGGTTTTTAATGCGCGTTATGTTTCGTAACTTTACAAGTAGAAATGTAACACAACTTTGTAATTTGAGAATAAATTCACATAATATATGAATGTACTGTAGTTAAATAATTTTTAAAAAATATTACACTGTGGGGGATTTTAAATTAGGAAAGCTGTAACATAAAGACCAATATACTGATTACTCGATCACCACAATAAATTATTTATTGTAAGCAAATATACATAGTGGTTAGTAATATGTTTTCTACGGATCATTACATTTTTTATGAGGCACTTATTTCCCGACAAAATGTTCCGTTGTACATATGACCAACCCAGCCAAAAGTAAATAGTTGTGGCACTAAAGATTGATGTTTTAGCCTATGTAAAGAACTATGTATCCCAGTGTTGACAAAAAAAAATTCGTACGTTATAATTAATATAGAACTAATTATTCATGTGCGAGGAAATATTTTACTACAGAACATTTATGGAATTTATTACTTGTTTTTGATTATATTAATTATCCCAGTGTCATTTCTATTATCATTGTTACAAACACTAATCAGTATGCAGACTACACATCCCTTTATTAACATAAATTTTTATTTTATTCTATTGTAAATGTATTTTGGTATGATACAGATTATTCATATAATTTATCATTTCGCGGGGCTGAAAGTTATTAGTCAGTTTTTTGTTCATTGGCGAAATCTAATATATCACTGGCATAGCTACAGAGTAAAATAACTGATCATGACATTTTTGAACGAGCTGGAAGTGACTGTATCGCCGATTTTATAATTTTTTATAAGGCCCCATCCTAATTATAGGAAAGGGGTTTGTGACACCATTGATTCGTTTTACCTAATCTGCGAATGGGACACATAGTGAAGTGCGTCAAAGTTAGCTAGTAAATGTTAGTGCCTCAAGACAAACTTATCTGCATCTTGAAGATGCCATTCCAGAAAGTGCTACTTCTCCTTGTACTACCAACACTAAATATGTTGGTCTAACGACGTGGTGTACAGCTTCTATAGCTGTGGGATTGTTAGCGATTTATAAGACAGTTTGACTTTCTTTGCTTGGAATCTCAGAAGTTGGAATGAGACTCGGCTCTAACTACCCCCCTTTCCCCTGGACATATTTCATATAATTTATGCTATGAAGATAAGTTAGTGACACCATAAATTTTAGTATTTTTTTACATAGGAAAACTTGGTTTGTAACATAAAATACTTTAACTATCTTAGTTATACAGTAATTAATTCCTGATCATAAAAGCAGAACATTAAAAACTTTTTTTTCACTACTTCTGAACTTTACAGCATATTCTAAAGACATATTGTAAGGATGGATGCACATACAAATACATTATTACAGTATATTACTTAAATCACATCACTAACTACACACTGAAAATTGTATTAAGCCCCCATAAAAAATCTCAGTAAAATTATCCGAATCCCAAATTATACAGTATGATGCGCAACAATACATTTTCACACATTCTTGTTTGCATACATTTAAGGTACAAGTCCAAAACATTAATATGTTTCCACCCATAAAGCATGGGTTCTACAGGTCCTCCTTTGGGAAAATGTTTATTTGAAGATGTAAAATGGTGTTATTCAAGCAGTATTTAGTGTAAATGTTGAATAAAAATTCTAATGTTTTTACAGTCTAATATGGCATTCTAGAACAACAAAGAGTGAGATTTTTCTCTAAATATAAATGGATTTCGAACAGGATGAGGGAGCAAACAATCATATAAAAACTACCAAAACAATGTGGAAGTCAGTAACACACATTGGTTTTGAGTGACTTTTTGTTCCAGATCCTATACTTAAAACATAGGTCCACTTAGGCCTACACAAAATAATCAAAAGAAGTAACTTCTTAAGGAAAGAATTACTTCACTGAGTGTAGCCCTATGGCTTCTTTAACAGTTCTGCTGCATGCTGACATAACTTCTTTAAAAAACTCTCAGTTACATTTTTTACAAACATTTACAGCGAGCACAACCTTATTTTTCGCCATTTCACTTTTCTGGAAACATAGTTATTAGAGAGTAAACCAGCTTTATCAGCACTACTAAAATGCAGACAAAAAGTAGATTAAAACACTACTTTGGCTATACCAACTCTTATCTAACAGTCGCAAAATTAATCGAGTTATTATAAGCTATCATTTTCCTTGGTTTACTTGTTTCATTGAATTTATATGCTTAACATCACCCTTTCCAGCATGCACAACGGAAAAATCACGACAAAACAAACAAAATGTTTACTCATTCCAACGGTAAAATGCTCAGAAATTCATAAAAATGCTGCATCCCTTCACTTAGCACAATTTATTTTATTAGCAGCACAATTTTTTAATGAACATAAAAAAGCACTCGAGATACTAGTCCAGTGTCTTAACACCGTAACATGCTTCTTTACTTACTAGGCCTATCACTGCTAAGCCTAATATAACGTGATTTTTGAGTATTGTTGAATAATTCTTACGAAATACTCGTAGGCCAATAACACAAGTTTCACGAAATGCAATAAGTGGAACCTATGTAAAGACCAAGGCATACATGACTGTGCCCTATAATAAAAACACATAAACAACCAATAATAATTTCAATGCTGATAACGCCATCTTGGATGACGAATGAAATAATTTTGATTGGCTAACAAGCATTAATGACGATAGCACACAAAAACAAATCCCACATTTTTAGCAGATATTATTGCAACTACCAACATCGCAGAAATTATTGCAACTAGCCACATCAGCATTTATATCGTAAAAATATTAGCAATGAAAGCAGCTAAAATACTGAAGTTACGGTACAACCTACAATATAGGCAGTTCACAATAAAGTGAGCACTGCATACAGTTTTCTTTGGGCAGTTTTGCAGTTATCTTTACTATTTTTAATACGAAAACTTCAACGTGACTAAAAACCAGTGTAAAAGTTTCAACAGTCTCAAAAGTCAACATATATTGGCCCAATATAACATATTTTCAAATAATTATAAGTTCTGCTGAGTGCTGGATAGTCTCGTGCTATGGTACAAACACCAGAATACCAACTTATTTACAGAATTTATGATAAAACCACAAACTTACTTATCAAAACTAAAACGCAGATTAGAATGACAAATCAGGAGGGCTGGAAAACAGGAGTCTTCCGCCAAAAACGGGAGAGGTGGAAGATCTGGGTGCACCATGTGCTGCTTGCTCATCACAGCTCATTCCCTACCCATTGCTGTCGCAGCCAGCCAATGTCGGCACTGGATGGGCGTCACAAGCTACAAAAAAGTATTACCACCTTCTTCCTCCTCTTATTCCCCCTCAACTCCCACAAAGGGCACCATTATCAGCACGAGGAATGAATTGTTACGTGTCCGTTTTCAATTTTTTGCTTTTCTTCAAGGACAGCGATTTGGATTCTAATTACAATTTAAAAGTGGAAAGTATACATGTCAAAATATAGACCAAAATACATGTATATAAACACGAGTCCTTTACACACACACCATTCTGAGGTTAGGCCAGTGGCGGTGCGTAAGGCCGTGCTCTCGTGCTGTAGCACTGAGTAAACTTTTACAAAGTTATTGTGTACTTAATTTTATTAAATTGCAGGTAATGTGACACAATTTATACTTCTAACCTTTCTTTATAATAGATCGACGGTTTTGCGCTAAGTTTTATAGGCGGGCGGAATATTCTCAAGTAATTTCGCTCGTGTAAGCCGCCCTTTTCTATGGTGTAAACCTGGCTCGGTGCTCCCACGGACTAGCGCACGGTTGTCACTCCTCTTTCCTACCCCCTGTCCCAGCCAGTGGTGAAGAGAGACGCGGGAACCTCGCCTTTATCAACACCTGCTCCGTGCAATGAGCAGAGTAGCCCTGCTATCTACTGCGCAAGCGCGCGACAGTTACGTCAGCGCGTTTGACAATGATGGCCGCTCACGTCGCGCACGTGGTTGTTCATTGCAAACTTGTAAACAAAGTGATTTTCGGTGTCGCATGGACGTGTAGCTGACTTAGAATAACTTTTATGAATAGTACGTTACTATGTATTATTATTTTAAGTTGTGGGCGTCAGTGACGTGATACTGTGCATAAATAACGAACTGCCGCAGAATCTATGTTATTAGTCTTTGGCCCAATGGATACATTACCGACGTTTTACGATGGGATAATTTGGTAAGTCGAATTTTACAATATTGACTCATTTTTGTGAAAATTCTGTGTTGCTTGACGGTAAGTGGAAAATTATTTTAAGGTTTGTGTCCGTGGTTTTATTAGCGGAAAATTTATTTTCCGAATGTGACGTGGTATGAACTGCACACATTTATTTACGTGTTCCGTAATTGTAATCATAAATATCGCAGGCTTAAGGCCTAGCTGATGATAAAACGAGCTGCGCAGTGTATGTGTTGATTTTCGAGTGGATAAGCACATGAAACCTCTAGTTCTCATAATTGAAGGAGTTATTTACTTATAGTTTTTGGAATAGTTATTTAATTGTATCAAAATGATATGCCGATGCGGAGCTGAAGATATGCGTAGGCCTACTTCGCGTGTGTTATAAAATTGCGTCTGCATTTAAACAAGCCGAACTCTAATGTAGTCTTAAGACGTCTCACATGAGATATTGTTGTCATTTTATCTACGAGTCGGGTTCACATTAGTCTTGAGGAAACACAGGGGGAACGCAGTAAGAACAAATGTACAGAAACTGAGATTGTAGGATACTAACTTGCCGTTAGTGGTATTAATTGCTTGTGTATTTAACGAGTAGGCCTACCTATACATTGTAGATAACATCTTTAAGTAGAAAGTTTTTTACAACACACTTTATTGGCTGCATAACTGCTTACCATGAAACGCAGTGCAATTTCTCAATACATGTAAAGCAAAAGTCCTATACCTTTGAGTTAAAAATATGATTATTATCAGGGAACGAAAGTATAGCGATTTAGCGGGGGAGGGGGTGAAGGACATTATATTCAGAGCACTAAGCTCAAAACATTGACCGGCCGCCACTGGGTTAGGCCTTCTTACTACGATGAGGCCATATATTTTTAGTCATTTACCATTCATTTTACTTGTTTGCATTTTTCGAATATTGTTTAGCTCATAATAGCATTGGAAAATATCACTAATTTATGTTTTATCATAGAAAGCAAAATAAAATACTTGATTTTCTCACAAACGTGTAAACATATGTTGTATTGTATTGTGAAGTGATGTTGCACTACATATTTCCGTTAATTTTAACTAACTTTGTAGTTCTTTTTGAAGAAATGAAGTATAATTCAAATCAGAATATATTATCATACTATATAAACATTAACTGAATGTATAAAAAAGACGTGAATACAACTTCTGGCCAATAAAAAGAAACCAAAATGCCTTAATAATAGTTTACATTTAAAAGTTATTGACTTACATTTCGGATATCATTTTGTTGATATTGCCGCATCCATGAAAAGGATTATTCTTTATCAATGTGAAACACTGTTAAACGTCTTATTTGCCAGTGGCATAAGTAAACACAGCAAATATTGCCCACTCCATGTAAATTAATGGTGCCATCATTCTAGATTTCATTGTTTTATTTACTTGTTTTTGTTTACAGTTTGTGCAAAAATGGAGCATTAATTAACTCTGAATTTTTTGGCATACTAAGATAATATATGTAAGAACACCTGCTTTCCGCTAACAGTCTCTCGAAAACTTGAGCCTTTTTTTAGACCTCATTGATTCTCACTTACGTCCTAAAGGTTTGTGCGGGCCACTCAAATATTGGGGAACCATGAGTGTCCCTAGAATCGAAGTTCGACTGTAGTAGAATCAGCACCGGAATGGTAACCAGTAATTTTTGTTATTTGATATGCCCCACTTTTTTTTTTAAGATTGCAAAATCTTGCATTTATAGACATACAGAAATCTTTGCTTTGTTAATAAAAGCATCCAAATTGAGCAGTTTTTACTTGATAACGTTTAATGTTCTTAAATATAAGGTTTCCGTTACTTGGTAGCTGATCTTGAAGCAATAGACTTCCTTCTATCTTCTTTTATTATGCTTATGAGAAAAAAATAATTTATGTAAAAAAATAGATAGCACTTCATTTTGTAAACTAGACACTCTTGAAGAGATCTTGTTTTTAATTGTTTACCAATTGTGCTCCTTCGTACATCCCCTGTGCCAGACTTACTTCCTGAACATCAACAGGAGTCTTCAATAAAGCCTTTTATTAGCCTACTATTAGCTTCTTCGTGCATTTTTTCCCCAAGTATTCTTTTTCATTTTATACAATTTGTTGGCTTCAAGTTTTTTCCTTAATTCGTCAACATTCTGCTTCATTCTCTTCACTTCTTTTTTCGATTCATCTGCTTCTCTTTTCTTCTTATCCTCTTCAACCTGCATTTTCTGTCTTCTTTTTTCATCTTCTCCTCCAGGTAAAGTTTGTAACTCTTGTGGGCATTAACAGCAGAATTAATAAGCTGTCTAGTAATGGAAACATTTACAGGATTGTCCATTAACAGTGTTTAGCCTGGCATTGAGAGATCTTTCAGTCATTAATGATCGTTCTTCAGTAAGAACTCTTGAAGAAAGGGAAAACCTCCTTTCAACATCGGCACTGCCATGAGTATTGCTAAGACTCATTATCACAACCTTCTGCACAATAGGATACTTTTCAGCACCTACAGCATTATTCAACTCTCTCCAAAAATGGTCTATTCTCTGCCCTGTGGGTGTATTATGACCTCACGTCGCTAGCTTCCGATTGCACGCAACTTTGCGATGCATCGTGGTTTAGATAGCGAATTTGTGATTATGGCCGTCCGTGTTTGCAAGTGTCGCTATCTTTTGCGTGAACGCAAAAACTTTGCGACAACGCACTCTCAGCGACGGCAGTTAGCAATGCTTCTGTGGATAAATTTCTCTCTTTACAAAAAATATTCCAAAATTTCTATTTACAGCAACTGATAGTGCCATCTAGCATAACTATTAGGTAACAGTTTATATATGCTCCGCTAGATGTCGGTAAGAATTCCACCCCAAAAATTATTTTAGCGATGCTGTATACAAGGGAAGTACTGCCGTTGTAAAACATTTATGAAAGTGATAAACATTGAAAAAAATATCCAAGGCTCATTCTTCCAACGTAATGTTGATCTTCATGAGAACACGGAAATATACACTTGTACAAAACGAAATAAATGAAAATTGGCGTTATACCAAATGAAAATTAAAGCATCCACAAGTAAGGTGTAAATATATGCCTTTATTGATATTGAGTTTTTGTTGTAGAATGTGTGGTTCTTCTGTAGTACAATTTAGTGTTTACGTTTGCGAAACGAGTTATGAGACGGCGTAGTTATTACATTTTAAAGACACGTTTTTCACCCTAGTATTATATCTCCATAAAAATTATTGAATATTCACTTGAAAATAATGTGTTAAGAAAATTATTAATATTGCAAAAAAAAAAAAATATTATAAAATATTACTTGTTATGTACGCTAATTGTTTTGTAAGTTAATCGTGGCGGATAGAACAACTTCACGGGAAAATTTTAATCTATTAATATTATACATATAAGTTACAGTACATATACATGTAACTATAATTTACTGAATAAATGAACAGGGATAATTAAAAAAAAATTAAAAAAAAAAAAAAAAAAAAAAAAAAAAAAAAAAAAAAAAAAAAAAAAAAAAAAAAAAAAAGCAGACGTTGGAATTGATTATACGCCTAAAATGTAATATAGTTAAAAGGCAATGACGCTAACCAATACTCCAACATGACACTATAAGTTCTTTGCCTGCAAAATGATAGCTATACAATATTTCCATTTCAGTAATACTTTCGTTTAAGTGACGCCGTAATAAAGACTTTATTGATAGTTTTGTAGTTTCATATTTTTAAAATGTGAATTGTCATGCAATACAGCTAACTCGAATGGTCATATCAGTTCAAAATCTACATTTCTTTTACAGAAGTCGTGTAGTTTTTTCAATAATCTGCCGTTTCATTCGTAAAACTGATTTGTTAAGTGTACATATTGATGTTAACATATGTATCGGACTGTTACTACGCCAATTAATTTAATTACAGTTGTTTAAATATGTGAGGTTACGGCAACTCAAGGAAAATGTCCACCATTTTATCTTAGAAATCCAGTTTGTGAGTCGTAGCGAGCCCTCGAGACGGTGTGCTAGTTTGAGACAGACTAGCGAAGGCTTTGAGATACTTGTGCATCACGTGGACAGTTCACAGTTGCAAATAGAGAGAGTTGTAATCGCTTTCATTGCAAAGTCTTGTTTAGTGTGGCTAACGATCGCAAAACTGCTTTGCGATGCGGTCATAATAGACCCGCAGGACTGAAGTTCATAATATCTTTTTCACTTTTCAACAATCTCCACTCATCTAAATGGTCGACATTAATTTCGCCACGTAAAGCTCTTGCAATCTCAACAGTGGATAGTAAACTTTCTGGGTTTAAGACTTGTGCAGGCCAGAAACAGCTGAAATGTTTCAACATTTTGTAAAATTTACCAATCAAATAATTTCCAGCTGTTGTAGTGTTTCTTTACACTTCGTTGGCTTACTCCTAAAACCTCAAGTCCATTTCAGCAAATTTTACAAGAGAGAAAAAAGAAAATTTTCGTACTCATGCTACACAATAAGTAAGATGTTTTTTTATTTAGGCATAGAAGAAAGATAACACATAGTATATTTAGCAGATTTTAACACCAGAAGCGCCATGAAAATTAACACCAAATTCAACTGGAATACAAATTTTGGAAAACCTGGACATATGAGATTCTAGAAATAAACCAACGATATTTACGTTATTATGTGCTTCCTCCACGAAGTGTCCGCACTAAATGTCAGCTGTATTTTGAAGATTTTCTTTATCAAACACTTTGTTTGAAATGTCTTTTCCACTAGCAAGTTCCCTCTTGCAAACACGACCCATTAACTTGCTTACCAGTATGTCCAATTCAGTTTGCAGTGCGTGTATTAATGGTTCTTCTTTTTAGAAAACTGTGCAGAAGGTGCTAAATATTTCTGAGCTAGATATAACAAAAAGAATTTCAGCCCTCATTGTGCTTTTCTTTAAAAAGCTGCAAATTTTCTTGAATGATGCTGAATTAAACAATGTATTTGTTTTTTACAAGGGGATAAACTTGATAAAGTAGTCTAGCAAAGCTGGCCACTGTTCAAGGAGACAACTTGCTGCTTCTTTGAGTGAGCCATCTGGTTTGGGAGTGTTTAATGAAAGAATGTTCAGGAACCTTGATGTTTTTCTGAGACTTTACGCAACCTTTTCGCGATGGCCAACCGTGAAAGAAATAATACACATATAACTAACTCGCAAACATCTCTTCCAAAAGTTTCAAAGCCTTTCAAGAATGCATTATGAACGTGATGAAGATTACACGTTCCTACATCAAGGAGACTTTTTTCCTCTTGCTGCAATGACTTCACTTAGTAATGTGAAAACTTTGTGGTTCACTTCAAGACCATCACTACCAACAGTCACCAAATTTTTAAGACTCAAAGATCCCTTATTAAGAGCTGAAAGAATTGATGTAGCTATATCTGCAGAAGCCTTTCCAATAAATATTGTCTCCAGATGATGAATTACAACATTATTATGAATGTCAGACCAATATCTAATATTTATCTGAAGTTCCTTCTTACCTTTACTATTGTTAGTTTCATCATACTGAATAGAATAATAAGTTCTCTTAGCCTCTTGTAGCATGCCATCTTTGAAGTATGGGCCAAGTGCTTCTGTAACTAAATATTAGAATTTTTTGGGGGAAAGTGAGAAACCTTTCGGCACTAATGCTGGAAACATAGCACAGAATACTTCAATATCTTGACATGATTGGGAGGATAAATTTTTAGCTATCACTGACATACTCCAAATTATTTCTGCTTTAGTGGCAGCTTCTATGGGGTTGCAAAAATGTAGAAATTTGTCGTCATGGCAAAGTGTGGAACACTCCTCCAATGAAGAGTTTTGCACTGAATCTACTTGCAATGAGTTATTTTCATTTGGTGGTGTACTACTGCTGGATGACTGCAATTCTAATTGTGCCAAAATATGCAATGTATCAGAGGTGTGTGAATCAGACTTGACTTTACTATCTGATCTGTTTAGGTAGGTGGCAATAAGTGTGGCGAATGCGCCACCACACACCCTACAAGCATTTCAGCTAAAGTTTATTGGCGTTGTTGTGGATAACGCTTGTCCCAACATCAAATAACAATCGCTGCAGACATAATTGACATGTGCCACCAGCAAATGTCTCGCTGTGCTCCTACCATTGCATTCCATTTTAGACTATGATTTTTGTTCACATATCTCGAAAATGGCTACATTTAGCAAGAAAACACAAGACACAACTTTTGTTGAAAAAGATTTGTAGATAACATCGCCACGTGGAACAACATTTAATACAGTTATGATACCACTTTTGTTTGCACTAAATGTATAACACCCCCGTCATTTTCTAGGATGGGGGTTGCTGTTGGAGTTCATTTTTTTTGTTTGGTACTTACTACAGTAATAATGCAATACCCAGAATCTCAAACATTTATCTTTACTTCTGACAATGTTAGATGCAAAAAACATTTGTTTCAACTACACTTTCAGGGGTGGTTACACCAGATAGGAACAGACTTACGCTATCAGTTGTGTATACATTTTTGACCTAATTTTTCATGAGGACTCTCCTGCCTATGTTTGTTGGTAGAGTTCATCACTACCCTGTATAATATAATTATCTGAATTAAAATATGAATTTTTCAGTTGCAGTTATTGCGTGGTAAATAACAATATTTATAGAAAAAAAAAGTGAAAAATCCGTTCAAAAATTCCACAGTAACAGTTTTAAAGCAATGCGGCGGCGCCACCCGTGGAAAGCCCGCCGACCTGTATCCATCAACTACGACGTATTAGGATCTATATTGAGGTCGTACTATAGCCGCAAAGTTCCAGCACATGCGCATATGCTCATTTAACAGGCTCCTTCTAGGCTTGTTTCACATCTTATATTTCTCTCGCCTCATGCCGAATGTGTGTTTATACACAAACCCTATAAATAATAGCGTAAAATTATTTTTTCTTTATTGGGTTAGCATCATACATAATTAAAACAATTAACTTGGCACATAATTTGCTTAAACAATGCGTTACTGCGTGTCGTAAAACATTTCACAAGTGAGCACGATAATAGCGCTACCTATTACCACGTGTAGAAACATTTGTCTCCACTATGGGTACATCGAGCTTGGAAAATAAATAGACGTTTGTGTACTACGTAATCCCGGAACTCGATTTCTACAGAATACACTGGCTATGAAAGTGATTGTTTGCAACCACTTATACATGTGATTCTCGACGATTTTAGGTAAAAACATCACAAAATGGCATTTTTGGAACATTGAACGTCAGTATATACCTACTAAGACTAAGATGCCGCTATCTATCTGTCATCTTGTGAACGTTCATACAGTTGCGCTATCTGTCCGCTCTACACGCTGCTTATATGTATGTTCATTTACAATAAATCAAAAATAAGAGAGATTGTTTTGACGTTAAGTTATATAAAGCTGTGCAATGAATAAATACATCCACTTTTTTCCTTCTTTCGTTGGTGAATAATTTACAAGAGCATTGTGCTAATAACAAATGCCTACTTTTCCCATTAAATGCTACGCAAATCGGGCTATTTGCTCATGAGAAGGCACTCAGCAGCTCGGTTTTCTCATTTCTTTAAGACAGGGGACGGTCATATCTATTGTTTAGTAATGTTCTTTTAATTGTAAGATGTCTGCATTATTGATATAAATTATTTCAACATTCAGTTGCTTTATATTACGTTAAATGCTACGGAAGTTGAGCTATTCGCTCGAGAGAAAACACTCTGAATCTCGCGATTTTCTAATTTTATGGGGGACAAGGGTCGCTCATATCTACCGCTCAACAGTGACGTCTGGCTGATACAAATTTATGTTTACCCTATTACATTAATTAATTTCCCACAAAACCCTACGGAAGTCGGGGCTAGACTAGAAACACGTTGCAGAAAAAATGTAATTTTAACATTTTACGTTTAGGCTGGGTGGGGCAAAATAAGCCGCTATCGATTTTACGAAGATAGCAATTTTCCGAATGTGATTAGAGTAGAGGAAAACCGTGAGCATTCGTAAAACCAGGGTTCTAGTGTAATATTTAAAAGGTTTAAATAACTGACAGACTGAAAAATACAGATTTTGCAAACATTCGAACCATAAAAAAAAAAAATGTTTACATTTTACTTACGGATTGTGGTCATAGATTCATTAGCGCAGGCAACGTTGAAGCATAGCAACCCAAGCACGGCCATGGTCACACGGTACCGCAACCTCAATATATTAACAAGATGGCGGCCCAGGCCGAGCAACGGTAGCGGCAACAAAAGTTTACCACCAATTTGCAATATATATATCTATGACTTAACGCACGTTTGTTTACAAGTTAATGTTTTGTTTCCGCGTTTTCGAAATGGTTTCGTTTATAATTTTGATTTCCGTAACAGAAATAATCGAAAAACCTTACTGGACAAATCCTTCTGTAAACAGCAATATCTCGAAGTTGCTGTGTGTTGCTAAGAGTAGGAGGACCAATTTAAATGGCTAAAATGTGGAGGAACAATCTTTAGCTATTCAATCAGTACATAATACCAAACAGTTGGTCTGTTTGGGTAGTTACGCTAGACAAATTAACTAAATTGGACCATTTTTTTTGTAATAAAACAATTTTAATTTGTATATGTGCTAAATAAACTGTTGGTAATTTTTTAAATTATTAAAAAGTCTGGATAAATAGTTTCAACAAAAGGGAGGATATTTATATAATCTGGGTTTTTTTAATTTGCACAATTGATTCAAGTAGCAGGCATACTTTGTAAATGTTAAAGATAATGAGGCAAAGCCAGAACTGTTAGGTAGTTATTTTACAAGGTGTCCACTGATATTCATTTTTGGAATTCCCTGAGTTTTCCCTGTTTTTCAGGTAATATCTGTTAATTTTCCCTGACCTATTATCGGCAAAACTGGTACTTTTTAAGGCCTGCATCGGCCAAATGGCTAGTGTAATCGCTTCACAGTACCCGGTCACTCCTGTATTTTGCTTGTGAAAATAGTGCTGAGACTTTGGTGAGATTTCTCAAGGATATTTCTTATTTTAATCCTGGTTAATCCCAATCCTCACCCTGGTTAATCCCAACTTCCTTTATCCTCATCGGTGCTCAAGACACAAAATGTTACAAGCTGCCCTAACTTCTTGGCTGAATTGGTATCTTTGATTCCATAATTTTACATCAACATAGCACATTTGAAATAAATAGCTTTAACGAAACAACATTAAAAGAATTGGATACATGCATTTGAATCACAGACTACATACTAAGCGACTCAGTATATTGAATAAAATAAGAAAAACAATTTTATATCAAAAAAATTAAATCAGGTTTCCCAGCAGTGAATGTAGTCAGAAGCGCTTACAAATTTATTTACTGTGATAGCTAAATTATAATAATTTAACTATTCAGTACTACAAAAATGTTTATTCTGGGCTGTTTTGTATCATTTTTCCCTGACCCAAACGAAAATTCCCCGACTTTTCAGTTTTCCAGGTTTTCCCTGTCGGTGGACACCCTGCTTTAATGGTAAAATATAGGTAATTACTTTCACAGTAGTGCACAAATTTTTTCACAGCTTCAAAGGTTTTAACACAGAATTTTTGAACCACTTTAAAAATTTTTAAACACAGAAATTGGCAATTTTTATTTACCGTTTTTAGGGGTCCCTATGCATCATCAATCAACAACGTTACATCCTGACCAGACTTTCATTTCTTCTTCTGTCTTTTAGCGTACTCCATCCCATTTCCTTCAACATTACAGATGGCCTATACACTAGACCCCCGATTTTACGAACCCTGGATTTAACGAAGGTAGCGATTCTACAAATACAATCTCAGGAACCCTAAAAAATTAACCAAATTCTATGACAAAAAAATTTTAAGGAATTACATTGACAATGAATAAAACATATACTATTATCTAATTCACTGCATTAAAATATGAATTGTAGAGTTGCAGTTATTACTTGGTAAGTCACAATATAAAATATAAAACAAAAATAGTGAAAATCCGTTAAAAAATGCGGCAGTGACAGTTTGAAAACCACGCGCTGCCGCTTGTGCCAAGCCGGCCGGCCTGTCTCCAACTACGACGTAGTTGGATCTATATTGAGGTCGTACTATAGCCGCAAAGTTCCAGCGCATGCGCATTTAACTGTAGTACAACCTCCTAGGCTGTTTCACGTCTTAAGGCTCTGCCACAATTATGCAGAAGTGTTCGTCCGTGCAGGCCGTCCCGATACGTCCGTGCAGGTCGTGAAGGCCTCTGTTGAAATAGTTTGCCACAATTAGGTTGATGGGTGTAGTTTGTTTATCTTGTTATAGAGGGCAGTAAAGTAGGCCACTATTTATTTATCTATTCTAATAACACTACGTTTTCACGCGTTTTCTTTAAATTAAAAGTAAACAAAGATTCTTATTGGTCAACTGACTTCATGACGTCATATGCTGATGATGTTGACGAGTCCGTCAGCCAAAGTTCGGTGTTGGCGAGCTTTCAGAGCGGATAGGTCCGCATCAACCATCAGCACAATAAACCTCTGACGTCAAAAATCACGTGAACATTTCATCCAATCAAAAGCCAGATCGAGATCTGCACCATCAACACGGCCTGCACGGACAGACAGGTCTGCATAATTGTGGCAGACCCTCAATATCTCTCTTGCCTCGCGTGGAATGTCAGGGTGGCCACAAAAGAACTGAAGTAAAATTCCCTGACTTTTCCAGGTTTTCCCTGACCTCATGATATTTTTCCCTGACCCAAATTGACTTGCTTAAATTACCTCATTTAAAAATAAACTGACAAAAAATAGTTTTATAAGTCTGACTCAAAACAGAACAGAAACTAAAAAACATTAAACTCTTCACTGTGTTATT
>PNEQ01094912.1:0-18984 GCA_003012365.1 Medauroidea extradentata
TGCATTCACAGGCCTGGCCTGCACACACGCAATTAACAGCAGTAAAACGTGACGCCATTTTAGAAAACAAAGCAGTCATGAAAAACTACTTCGTGCGTGATTGGCTAACTGTGCGGCGCTGAACAGCAACTAGCCAATAAGGTAATGCGTATTATTTAAGAGACATCAACCAATGAAGAAAATATACGCGAAAAACAACAAACACAAAGCCCGTGTCGGTAACGGAAAAGTTGAAAGGCCCTACATATTTATTTAATAATCAACAAGTCTTCAAATCCGTACAATTTAGACACTTTCCCGTAAAATCGTACAAGTGCAGTTTCCGTACATTGTACAGGTAAATCGTACAAGTTGGCATGTCTGAAGAAGCAATAAATCCTTGTATTTTTAAAGCATTGTACACACTGTCAGAAAGAGCATGGGAATAAGATGAAGTTATCTTTTTTTTGTTTTGTTTTGTTTTGTTTTGGAATGAGTCTGTTTGGACAGCTAAAGGGGGAAAAATATAAAAATAAAAAAAAAAAAATCACGGGTGGTGGGCCGTGTGTGAACACGAGCACGTCTAGCTTTAGCACCGCATTTCAACGAACTGTCAATCTACATTTGGTAGCGCCCACATAGGTCAGACATGTTTTCTGTCGTCACACTGCCAGAATCAAATCACAAACTTGAGACCTTGCTACTAACATGGCTTAGAACTTAACTTCATGCCGTCTCTGAACACAGTTCATGACTAGTACGCGAAAATAAAGCAACTACTAATGTTGACGTCGCTTACCTATTTTAGCTGGCAAATACACTAGCATTACCTGCCCAAATGACAAATGAACAATTACATTCACCTGTCCAAGCTGATTTTCATATGTCTCGGGCATGCGCACAAATTATTTGACGTGTGCCACAGTGTGAAAGGGCACACAGAATTATCATCAGAGCATGCAAGCTAAAATAAATAAATAAAGGGCTACACTCAACAAACCGAATACATTGGTCTGCAGCGGCCGGCAGTGTATTCATGTTGCCTCTACCTGTGTGTGCATTCTTGCAGCGCACCCGCACCGGGCATGAGCGAGACACCGTTGAGGAGGTCCAGCAATAGATAACCACACTTACATGACGCAGCGGTGTTTGACTTAGTGAATAGTTGCACCCGTACTTGTTGGATATTATTGTAACCAGCGCATACTTAACTGTTAAAATATACCTGTATTTCCTTAGAATAACATACTACTTTGTAATTTAATAATATTAAAGACAATTTTAACGCAATTTTTTAGAGACCAGAATCCGTAAATTTGGCTTTAGCAAAGTTCGAACCCAGAACCGTTACACTTTGCTAAAACGAGACTCTATACTGTAGTAATAATTTTTTCAATAGACCAACATATTTTGAATAAATTATACTCAGGATGTGCATATACGACCGTTCTGTAGCTTAACATCAAGCATGAATTGATGACAATGAAACACAAATATAGTCTGCAAAGTAAAGTACGTGCAAACAATGTCAGTGTTTCAAAACTATTTACAATGTACTATCGCAATGTTGTTGAATGATATAGCAAAAATATTTCAATACGATGAACGTATGACATGATTGAATTCTATTTTCTTCAACACGTTACGCACAAACGTTGCCGGCAACGAATATTCTAGTTGGCATAACATACGCTATGTCAGGGATGCCACCAAGTTCATTTCCAAAATACTGTAATTAGCATTAAAAAATCCTGTAAAATCCTGTAATAATTCAAACTTATGTTTACGTACTTTTTCAAAGTTTTTTAGAAGATTCTTGCTGTAGAATTTTGATAGTGAAATTAATATGTATAGTAAATTATTATATTATTGTGAAAAATTGAGATGTTATACAGGAAACCATTAACTGTTAATGTTTTTTACAGACTGAACTATTTTCTAATCTGTTTCGGTAAAGTAGCAGTGAAATTTTCCACCCGTTTTCCTATTTGGGAAAATTTGTAGAATGAGTGCGAAAATGTTCAACTGACTACTTATTCTTGAAAAATTATTATATCTGAATAAGTTTATTTATGGACTCGAATGAGATGTAGTTTGCTTGTATCATGGCGCCGCACATAAAATGCAAATACACATAGTATTTATAAACATAATCGCCGCGTGTTTTCATCAAAATTTTTGGTACAAAATATGGGGTGCAAATATGAGGGGTTTTAAAAATTTTCCTTTTTATTTATTTTGGCATAAAATAAAACACAAATTTACGTATATTTGCTTGTATATAGCATGACCTTTTCTGCAAAAATAAAGGGAAAGATTTGTAGGTTTAAAATAAGCACAAAAAAGATTAGTGAATCTCGTTAATCCATTCATGTGCGTCTCTAATTTTTGTGTCAATTGTTGACAAACACAGATGTTAGAAACATTCGTGAATATCATTATCCGTCTGTCCGTTTTAACCTTTACATATCCGTTAAAACATATAAAATCCATTAAAACGGCAAGCCTGCACTTTGTTTTGATAAAGCTGTTTGTCTCCGGGACCGAAGACGGCCTGGGGCCTCGTTTTGGCAGCGAACAAACAAACATACAAGAACGTAAATTTGTGTGCGCAAGGACTTATCTGGAAACTGGTTAGTTCAAAAACAATATACAAGACGTGACTAATCTATTTCACTTGTGCCACTGTTGATCAAGTCACAGCTCCTGATGCTAACTCTCTCAGCAGATGGGATGTGATGATAACACTGCTCCCTTCGTTTTGCAGTTCACTACTCTAGCTCGGCCGGCCTTGTGAAAATAATCTGCTTGTATAATGATTCTACTCTCTGCAAGAGTTATTTACACACATCACCAATGTCCATGCGGAGGGATTTGATAGTCAGTTTTAGTTTGTTCACCAACAGAAAACAATTACAAAAAGATGTTGATCACTGTTAATGAACTCGGGTAAAAACACATTCACAGAACAACTACACACCTACACAACTGTTTCATATTTTCTTTTCACCGACGTAATACAATTGTATCCACAGCTGTTATTTTCGGTCGAGCAGATTGTGTGTTTGTGTGTGTGTGTGTGAGCTTGTAGGCTAGTGACTCACTCCAGATGCACTGTTGACAAGCGTCCTACTACTGCATGCCACGAATATCTGAGACATGCACCCCGACGTTTGGTAGTGTCAATATGAACTGTCTTGCTTTCACTTGTTAAAATAATGATTTATATACATAACTTTGTATATAGCATTAAATTAAATAATGGTAATTTTATTTAACAGCATTTAGTTAGCAAAACAGAAAACGTAATATAGCTTGAAAAAACACTATGTATAATAATATCACACGAACAAAGACAGCCTACCGTATCCAAGGGTATGAGAACTCTGTGGCAAAAAACTTACAGCGCGCAAATGATGAAGCTGTGAGCGCACGGCCTTATTGGAGTGGTTGACTGGTGGTAGGAAAGAGGCAGGAGGGTCACTGACTGGCCGGGGGACGGAAAGGGGCGTTTAGGCCAAGCCGGCTGGCCATCGCATCGCGCAGGAGCAAGGGACAGCACCGTATACTTTTAGAAAAAAATGCTGTGCGCGGCAGTACAGTTTTCAAGAAACAACTTAAATAATTTGCGGCCATAATACCGTATTGGCCTGAATATAAGACTATACTTTTTCCAAAATAAAGAATTTATAAATATGGGGGTCGTCTTATAATTGTAGCCTACAATTTTGGGGTTACATTTCAACATGTGTGTGTCTATATATATATATATATATATATATATATATATATATATATATATATATATATATATATATATATATATATATATATATATATATATATATATATATATATATATATATATATATATATATATATACACACACAAAAATATGTACTTTAAAATGATTGATATTTCACAGTATTAAAAAACAAAGTGTTTTATGTACCACTTTTGCGTAAAACAAATAAGATAACCGATAAAAGTTTTTCACGTTTCATTGCCGTAATAGAGCGTAAACATGCAGTCTTTATTTCTACTGTTCCATTATTGTCATGGATATGCAACTACATAGAAGTAACATCTGCAAGCACTAAAAGCAATATCTTGTCGCTAGCTCTACTGAGCACCACGTGCGTTACAGTGCTGTTGTATCGATCTCGTCACTCGTTCTGGTGAGCACCACGCACATCGCAGCACTGTCACAACCATTTTGTTGAATTTTATTATGCAAATGTTCGTCGCTAGTTTCATGTTTGGTGGAATTTGTCTTCGTTTAGTATTTTGGTAAACAAACTGTTTTAACAGGGTGTCCAGCAAAAGTGGTATTTCAAATTCCAGTACATTTCCCGTACATTTCACACATTTCCTGAGAAATTCAAGAACAGTGCTTTAAACGTGATATGATGTTAACTTGTGCTACCCAAGCAGATTATCGATAAAATTACAAATTTTATGTTAGATTATAGAGGTGGCGAAGGTGTATAAAAATATTATCTGTCTAGTATTTAATTAAAATACTTTCCTTTACACAGATTTGTACATTGATTTAATTGTTGAAAGTCATCTTTTGTTGCATCTGCAGGTTTAGTCCATGTGAACAACACCGAAAAGTTTATGAATAGAATTGTGGGAATAATTTATAAAACATGATGAACCAGCCCAATATTATATTTATTATGGTTTATAAATCAGATACGTTTCTTGGAAAAAATGTACATGCAATAAAATGTAACAGTTAAAGGTTACATTATCCTCCAGGATTTTTTACTTCGTCCTAACAAATTACAACTGTTAGCTTAATTAATTTACGTCTGTTAGCTAAATTTATCTACGTCACATTTTACGAAACAACAAACTGCACGTATTAATAATATTCGGTAAAGGACACAAGTGCTGGGATAAATATTTCACTTTTGAATTATATAATAATTACCTTAATATATTCATGCGTGTTTCGCATCTATATTTTCTATTTGTAGACACAACAAATTTATCCTTGTTATTTTCACTGTTTTTGCTTCCGATAAAATTAATGCTGCATTTTGCCATTCATTCCTGGCATTTTCATACGAAGCATGACGAAAATTTTTGCAGTTACACATCACAACTTCATCGGAGTTGTAACAATATTTGTACTTATTCCTTGCAGTCACAAAACAAAATGTTTAATCTTTATTTGTAATTATAATATTAAACATAAAAAAATACCAAGTGCCATGCGAAAACAGGATAAATAAACGCATCACTAAACCTCGTAAACATTGCCCGCCATTTTCTCATCTACTTCGATATACTCTAATCTTGCTTTTGCTGCCAAAAATCGGTTCTGTCGATTCACTTGCAATCGATTCTCGAATCGAAGGCGTTATTTACTACGGAAAACTTTAATTTTTTTTTTGTAATTTCGCACAGGATGCAACTTTGCGATTTTAAACAAAAATTGAAAAATTTGCGACTTTACGCGTTGCGAAAATCACTTGTCTCTAGAAATAACTAAAATTGCAGCAGTCAAAGTACCTTCCAATTTCTTGATGACTGACAACGAATCGATCGGTGGCAGAGAAATTCCCGCAGAAAAGACAAATTTCAAGTACATTTCCCGCACATTCCCGAGCCCTAAAATTTCACGTACAATTCCCGTACTTACCGCAATGTCCCGATCGCTGGACACCCTGTTTAAATAACTGCGTTACAATGGGCCGTGATGAAGTTGAAAAGCATGGTACAATAACACAACAAACAAATAAAGGAGAGTTGATGAATGTTTAATAGTTACAGTAGCAAAATACACTGTAACAACAAATAATTGTGCTGCCGCGAGACGGTACGTGAAAGGAGCAAACGTTCACCGTTGGCGGAAAGACCTTCTAAAATTACAAAAAACTACAACTGAATGCGTCGAGTATTTCGAAGCCAAGCGAAAGACATGATGAACTTGAAAAACCAATTTCTAAATATTCCAAAATAATGGGGTTAAAGAAATGTTGCATTTTGAATGCATTTGATGGAAGCGAGGACAATCTTAATTTTTCTATTTATATAATTTCTTTTGTTTTTCTTAACATTCAATAAAATTATACAAAAGTATTGAAGAGAAACAGATATTACTGCAAAAGGAAATAAGGGCAGTCTTATATTTATGTCCAGTTTATTTTTTTATCCTGCTATTTGTAAAAGGAGGGGCCGTCTTATTTTTGAGGCCTTCTTATATTCGGGCCAATACAGTAAATGCCACGCCTTTTTCTGTTATTTTCGTCTAATTAAAATTTTTTAAACATTCCTCATCCCCCTCCAATTTTCCTTGGTTCCTGGAAAAATGGTTGTTACATCGAGAGGGTCGTTATTCCCGGGATCGTACAGTCGAGAGTAGAATGTAGTAACAACATAAATTATTTCATTTCATGAAGTTTATTGTTTCACAAGTTCTATATGAGGTAAAATTAGCAAATTTTGACTTTGAAATACAGTTATTGGTAAAATTAATAAGCCAATTTTTTTTGTAAAAAAGGAAAATGTGCTTCTAAGTAACGTCTATAAAAATAACGCTATTTCATACGATTATAAAATTGTAATTTTTACCAATTTGAACACCACTAACAGACAGTTCTAATTCTAAATTAAGACTTACAGTTTTACCAATAAATTACAGTGAATAGAAAAACATAATAATTTCCATTAATAACTAGTTTTAATTTATTGTTTAAATTGTGTGTACCTACTTAAGTTATGAATTTTAATTTACAAGCATTAAACAATATCTAACCTCATTTCGAACACATCCTGCAACTTTCTTGCCATTGCAACCACATCATGGTCAGGAGGATTATACTTGTAGCAATTTGTAAATATTAATCTCACATCAGCTGCGAACTCTCCCGCAGACTTGTACTCTCGTGAATCCATTTTTTGCTGGAACAAAAAAACAATACTATACCATTTATTGCATCACCAAAACACAAATAAATATTTAGGTCCAAAAAATTATGTGTACTATAAACATTTTCTTTATATTTTGTTAGACATTTACTTTGTCAGTCATTATTGTCTCTTTCATGTTGTATTCTTAATTTATCAGTTGAGGTATTGTGCTTAACATCAACACTAGTACACAAATTCTGGCAACTTGCATAATTGTAGTTCTTCTAAAAAAATTTCTCAATATTCAAAGTTTTTAAATAACACGGTTAACTTACGTCCATAAGTTGCTTACTGAATATCAGTACTGCTACCTTCCTAAGTTCGACCGCTGCTTATCCCCACCCCCCAACAGTAAAATAAAATATTTTAAATACAATTTTTTCCGCAAAGTGTCTCGAGTTAGACCCCGACTTCCGTAGCGTTTTGTAGGAAATTAATTAACGCAATAATGTAAACATAAAAAGATATCAGTAGGCAGATGTCACACTGTTGAGCTGTAGATATGACCGACCCTTGTCACCAAAAAATGAGAAAATCGAGATTCTGAGCGTCGTCTCTCAAGCGAATTGCCTGATTTCCGTAGCATTTAAAGGAAAAATAAAGCGAGTGATAGTTGAAATATAAATCAAGAGGCAGACATATTACAGTCAAAAGAACACAGCTAAACAACAGATATGACTGATTCTTTCTATAAAAAAATAAAAAAAAAAAAGAGAGAGAGAGAGAGAGAGAGAAATCGAGATTCAGAGTGTCCTCTAGAGCGAATAGACCGACTTCCGTAGCATTGAACGTAAATAAAATAAAGCAAGTGAGAGTCGAAATATAAATTTATATCAATAGGCAGACGTCTCACAATCAAAAGATCACAGCTAAACAATAGAAATGACCTACCCATGTCCTTAAATAAAATAAAAAAAAAACAAGAGCTGCCGAGTGCATTCTCATGAGTGAACAGTCTGTTTTGCGTAGCATTTAATGTAAAAAAAAGTATGCATTCCTTACTAGCACAATGCCCTTGTAAATTATTCACCAAAGAAAGAAGAAAAACATAGATGTATTTATTCATTGCGCAGTTTTATATAACTTAACGTCAAATCAATCCCTGCACGTTTGATGAATTGTACACGAATGTAGATATCAGTAGCGTGCAGTGCGGACAGATAGCGCAACTGTACAAACGCTCACAAGATGGCAGATAGCGGCACCGTAGCATTCTCCGGCGTTCAATGTTCCAAAAACGCCATTTTGTGGCACTCTAACCCAAAATCGCAGATAATTACATGTACAAGTGGTTGCAAATAATCACTTTCACAGCCAGTATATGCGGTAAAAATTAATTTGGAGTTCCGGCAGTACGTAATACAGGAACGTCTATTTTCCAAGTTCAGCATATCCGGAGACAAATGTTTCTACACTTGGAAAATAGGTAGCGCTATTATCGTGCTCACTTGTGAAATGCAATTTTCACAACATGCAGTAACGCACTGTTTAAGAAAATTATACGCCAAGTTAATTGTTTTATGTATGCATGGTGTTAACGTAATAAAAAAAATATCACATTATTTATAGGGTTCGTGTAAAAAAGTAAACGCATTCGGCACAAGGCGAGAGATATAAGATATGGTGAAACAGCCTAGAAGCAGGCTGTATTATAGTTAAATGAGCATACGTGCATGCGCTCGAAATTTGCAGCTATAGTACGACCTCAATATAGATCCTAATACGTCGTAATTGATGGACACAGGCCAGCCGACTTGGCACAGACTCCACCGCCGTGCAGTTTTCAAACTGTCAATGCCACATTTTTAACAGATTTTCATTATTTTTGTTTTATTTCTAATTTTGTGACTTACCAAGTAATAACTGCAGCTCTATAATTCATATTTTAATGCAGTGAATTAGATAATGTAAGTTTTATTCATTGACAATGTAATTCCTTCCATTTTTTTTTTTTTTGTCATAGAATTTAGTTATTCTTTGAGGGTTCCTGAGATTGTATTAGTAGAATCGCACCTTCGTTAAATCCAGAGTTCGTAAAATCAGGGGTCTTGTGTACTTATGTTATGTAGGTGCCATTTTCATGACATTAATTACTTAATTAAATTATTTGAAATTTTGATTGAGATAAATTCAACTATAAGAATAACTTTGCAGCTATCGTAAACTTGCGTTTACTCGAAATTAGAACTCTAATCCTCAAAACACATATTGTACATGCAGGTGCAGAGTAATGTAAGGTGCATCGTACGTAAATACAGAGCTACACAACTTTTGACAGACACACAGGAAAAGGTAGCGGCTGATAAAAAATCTTGTGCGGCACATATGTGACCACATAGCAAGAAAAGCATGTAAAGAGAATCAACTCAATGTTATACCTATAGCTCTTGTTTTCTTTGGAAATACTGAAATGATGTGGACATCTAGAGACAACTTTACAACGTATTAGCAAGTTTTTTTAAAATTGAAACAATAATTTGTCGCAATAATAACAGCATTTTAAAATTTCTTCTACTACCATATCACTTATACAGCACATAGTAATTTAGTTCCCCTTTATTAAAAACTGAATAGCATTCCTGAAAACCAAATAAATAAAATAAAAAATCTGATAAACTTATTTTTTTATTTAGTTCCTTAAATTCTTGTAATTTTACTTCCAAGGTATTTATTTGCCAAACAGATAGAACATTGTCAGTAATTTCATTGCACAATGTTAATCTGTACAATAAAAATGTGTTACAATATATACATACATCATTTTTAAGCACAAATTCTCTTAAGTTTATATAACTATCCTGAGTGCACCAACATGTTCGCTGAGACAGAAAAGAGGGGAGAGGGGAACTTCACACAAATACAAGAGATCATGAACACCAACACAATAAAGTTGATTGATAAAGTAAATTACAATTACAGCATTATTTAGAAAATGGTCTCAACATATGTGTTGCTTAAATGTTATATTGTATTTAGTAATACAATTTTATTCTGAAAATTTCACTACTTTTTTTTAGTTTTAAAAAATTTCCTCACATTGGTTCAACCCCTTTCAGGACATATAGGAAAAAAAAAAGTTCCAGTTCAGATCATTTGTATAGAACACCTATCCAAATACACCAAATGATGGTATTTATTAGAGATGTAGCGAGAAGTACTTTTCAATAATCGAGACTAGACTGAGAGAGAAATAATTTAAATCTTGGGAATCTACACACAACTCTTGGCTTCAAAAAAGTTATCCTCTGCAAAATTATTTAAAAGCAATACTTAGACTGGACAAAAAAATAATTTTAAATAAATGGTTTTATTTTTTAAGAAACAAATATAAAATTATTATTTTTTATATGGTAAACAATGAGACATACAGATAATCAGAAGAATGAGACAAGAACAAGTTTACAGTTCAAACCGTTTCTTTAATATTTTCATGTGCTTCTCTCTTATGTTCCTGTAGAACTGTTTAAGGTTATATAAAAATTAAAAATGAACTGAAATTTAAGTCACTCAATGTTCTTTATGACTTTCAAATACACATTCACAAATATAAAATACACATAAATACTGCAGGCCTATAACTAAACTAACTTCTGACAGCTCATATTTACAATCAAGTAAATCTACTGTGTAAGACAGCTAATTGCATTACATTTTCAGCCAACAAATTTTCCCTTCTATCTGTAACAGTGTTACCAATACTGCTGAAGAATTCAACTTTCCACCTGTGTGGCTGGTACGGCCAAATGATTTTTCAGATTTTCAAAAGTATTCCACAAAGAACAGGCAGCGCCAAAACTTGCTGGAATTTCTTGTGGTACAGTTTTCATATGATTTTCAAGTCACTACTTGAGATATGACGTGATAGGCTTTACACAAATAAGTTTTGCATGGACTTGTAGCAAAATGTTTATGTACCGTGGATCGAGTACCATTGCAATCATGTCTTATTCTTTTATTGCTGTGTAGTTCAGAAATCTAGATTTACATAATACCTATTTATTTTGAAGAAAGGTTAGTAAATTCAATTCCAGAGATACTTTTATCTTCACTACAGTTTAAAAAAAATTGCTACTCAAGAAGGCGGGGAAAGCATTATAACTCCATTGCCCCATCTTGTTGGCATCATCGGTAACAACTCATGTACAGATTTGTTTAATTTCTGCTGCAGGGCATACAGCCTTTAGCAAGCAATACTACTATGGCGAAAATTTTACAAAATTATCCGGCCTTTTACAAGAAGAGCTGCAACGTTAGTGTTCACTCTTGGCATCTTGAATTGGCACTTTTAGTGTGTGGTAAAAACACAGGGATTGAATCCATTATTTATAGCACATATAAAAATTTTTCCATTATCAGTAACTACATAAATTGGAATACCATATTTACTCTTGTATAGTACGCACATTTATTCCAAAACAACCTATTAAAAAGTCAGGGGTGCATGCTATACATGGAAAATAGAAAAAACTATACATAGAAAGGCAAGATGCCTTGAGTTGTGGGGGGGAGGCAGATTTTTAGTCTTAAACTGAAGGGTGTAGAGAACGAGATGCAAAAAGGGAATGTTTCTAATGGCCGGCCTAGCTCCTTTATTATTATTATTCATCTTCCAACCCCCAACTTTCTCCGTCAAAAAGCATTATGGCATTCCATGTATTTTTTTTCTAGTCTCGTTAAAATTCACAGGGATATATTTAAATGAGTTATTAACAGCTACTTTTAAATGTAGTAATCAAACAGTAAATTTAGAATTAAAATAATTATGCAGAGAAAACTTTACAAAAATTATCTTAATATTATCAAATTCTGGGTTCAAAGCAAATACCTGTGATATCTGTATCATAATGTGGTGGTCCAAAGACCTCACTCACCAACAAAATTGCCATCGATCTTTGAAAGAACTGTGCAATGGGAGTGCATGACTGGATTTATTTGCTTGGACATACTCCATTGTGAAATAAATGACTGTTAAAAGAAAACTAAAAATAAGACAAGAAAATATAAATAAGCAAGGTATGGTTTAGTCATCAGGATACATACACAACTGTATTTTTTTCGTCTCATCGTTCTGTCATTTGCTGTATTTCTATTTTGTGTTTTTGTTTCGTCTTATCGTTGTGTCGCATGTACACTTGGGTTTCTATTTTTATTTCTTTTATTTTCTGTTTTGTTCCTTGTTTTATCTTACTAAATTCCAGTTTTGGAAATTCATGTTGTGTACGTATCCTGATGATTCAAGCATACTCTGCTTATTATTTGCTTTCTTGTCTTATTTTTAGTTTTCTTTTGACAGTCATTTATTTCGCAATGACTGTCCAAGCAAATAAATCCAGTCAAAATTTTCATCGGCTGCTCTTCTCTTTTCTTAACTCTGGGACAAACAATGGGTTTGAGGTAGCAACATGGTGATAAACAGGATTTGTAAACACACATAAATTTATATCATTCAGTCACTTCACAATTTTATTACTTATTACAAACCAACCAGGTGCAACTCGGATAAGGAAAATGTGTACGATGTGTTTTCATGGGTGACAACTTCGAGCAATGGAGTCGAAATCAAATGAGTAATCCAATCTTTTCTTTCCGTAATTTTTCTTACTTCCGAGTACGTGATCTTTGTCGTCTTAGATTTTGTTTCGGACATGGCGGCTTGTGGTGAGGTAGGTAAATGTGTGTGATAGGTAGGAAACACTTATTTAGACGGTGCAGCAATGAAATGAGCATCAAATCTAATGCAGATTAAATTTTGTTGTTTTCCTAGGAACTCTTAAGAAAAGTAAGGAAACAGAGGAAGAAGATATTCTATGAAGGAAGTGCTTCAACGTGGCAATGACAATGTGATTTTGTTTGGGATATATCACATAACAAGCATAAATCATGTTGTTTTTTTAAAAGTCGTTAACGTAACATGTTTCTAATGGTCGTAATGTAGTGCGTCTGGCGCTGATGGATGAATTATAGATGCTTTGCCGTCAACCTTCGAATATCCTGGTCACTGCAACGGAAATGTAGCGCGTCTTGCGCTAACTGAACAAAGATAACTTACATCATTGGACCATCCTGGTCACGGCACCATAAATGTGACGGGTCGGAAGACGTAAAGATGTTACATTACTAGTGGCCAAATGTGATCGTACAGTGGTCCCTAAAAGTCCATTAGCAGCAGCCTACTCAAAAATTTAAAAAAAACTTGTTGACGTAATAGTTTTATTAAAAAAAATTTTTTAAAAAAATCAGCTTTACATACTGAAACTTTTAGAATTCAATCATAACAGTCCCAAAACATCAGCCTGACGCTCCTGGGAGAGAACAGCTCAACCCCAAAAACTTGATGAATTTAAACAAAGTTTGAATTCTAAAACAAGCCACGACATCGCAATCACACCATACTCGCAAATGCGCGAGCCATCCACTCAGTGACTAAAGCACTGGGAAATTTACCTTTAACTATAGAATACTCATGCCTGCTCGACCACCTCTATTCCACACAGTCCACGCACCGCTCCAGCATGCCATCCTCGTCCGCGTCTGACCAATAAGTCCTGCACAACCACTTCGCTCCACGCTCGAGCAAAAAGTAAACATGGCCGACACGTGAAGCTTGCTCTCTCCCTGCAGCGCCTCTAGTGCCCACCCAACGCACCAAGGTAAAAACGTAACAAAACATTAATCAGAGTATCTACCAGATTGTAAAAGTAAAATTTAGTGACTTTTTCTTGAAAACTGTTCAAACACAATTAATTAATAGTGCATCACAGCCGACAATTTTCATTATGTTTCCTCCAACATAGAGCGCGAAGCATGTCCAATTTTAAAATCTGTAATCAATATATACCTAAATTTAAATTGTCTTTATGATGATGACTATGATAACTAATAAACAAACTAATTATTTATTTTACTTGGACAGTGCACGAGAAATACTAGTAAGGTAAACATGCATGTTTGACAAATGATTCGACAAGAATCAAACACCCGAAAATAATTTTCGTGACTTATACCAAAATATACTTCAAATTAGTGACTATTGTGGGACTTTCGTGACCTTTTTCACAATTCGTGACTTTTTCGGGACTTTCGTGACTTTAGTGACCTAGTAGACACACTGTTAATACTAAATTAAATATAATAATAAATTACAAACTTTATACATCTAAACAACACGTAAAGTGAACGTATTGTATTAAAAACCATAATTACCTAAAAATTTACAACATAATATTTAATAAATTTAAACTGCATGTCCTTTCATTGGCCCAAGCCAGCCCGCACAAACATATTACCGTCTCTGTCGCAAACTCGTGTGGTGGCACTCGTGCTTTTCGTAAAAAGTAAAAGTATTAGAAAAACCGTTAAAAATCTAAATATAGCGATTCCAGGAACTGGGTAGGCACACGTATGCCATCCAACTACACTAGCCAACAATACACCCATCCTGGAATTACAAACATAAGTTAACTGCAAGTGATAGTAAAATTAATTTTAATTAAACACAAAGTTGCCTCAGCCTAAACAAACCAAATTATATATAAACCTTAACAAATTCAAAACTGATACAGATAAAATACCAAACTCCTGTCAACAATACCTCAAAATAAACAGATAATAGAAAAAATTCAATAAATCAAACATAAGGAAATAAATAAAAATATAAACAGGAAACAATAAAGGCCTAAGTGGTGGGTAGACGCTTCACAGTAAAATACAGTTTACACGTGACGAGATTCGTAATTAATCCTGTGTTGTCTGTAACATTTTTGTAACTCAAGTGAAATATCTTAGCATGTTTTGGGAAAATGTCACCTAACTATTTGCAAATACTTTATGCAGCATACTTCTACTGTTCAGTGTTTGCTAGTCCTGTGTGAAGGGTGATGTGACATTCTTACGTGAATTGATTTGAATTGACAATTTTAGGAACGGCACGTAACTGTAACTCGTGTGATAGAGTATTTGTGAATAATAGAATACAGAAGACTATCATTTAAAACAAAAAATAATTCTCAAAAACACTATAAACTAGAAACACAGCCCACCCATTTATCAAATTAAACAAAGTCCCAACACAACTAAGAAATTATTACGAATAAATTATACTGGTCTCCACGCATCCCACCTAATTAATGAGGACACAGTGTAAGCGCTAGCATCACATTGTTTTTGGTCAGTTCCACAAGTGACAACTTGGAGCACTAGATGAAACTACTAGCATGAAAAAAAAAAAAAAAAAAAGCATCGTTACTCATATTTCCATTAGGTTAATATATCTCCATTAAAAACCATTTGCCATAAACACAACCTGAGTATACGTACAGCTCACTCTTTGACCAATTAAGAGTTAGCTACCACCAAACCACACATAGTTGAAACAAAATAAATAAGTCAACAGATCTCTTCGCAACAATTGCTACCACTATAGGAAAATTTACATCAAAGTAATCCTGGGGGTGCATGCATACTTAAATAACGAGTGGACATTTCCATTTATTTTCATTAATATGTTCATAATATGGTTGTGACTGCAGTACAGCCCATAAAATTCACATATGTGGCATCCGATTAATAACCTATGTAGGTTTTCTTTTGGATTTCACGAAAAACCCACAATTGAAGAAAGAAAAAAAACAACACTGTCTGGGATGCACAATGTTTCATTTCTCTTGGGTAATGCACCTGGCTGTCTAAAAGAATTACAGAAAACTTTTATTTTAAATCATGCAGGTTTCTTAGTGAACTTAACACTACACAAGCATTTCTATTAGGGATAGGTCGTACAGATTCTTCGATTCCACGATTCCATTGATTCTGCCAAGAACCAGAATCATTGATTCTTTTTCAAAAGTTGCTTATTAGCAGATATATTATTATTTTACTGTTCACCACACGTAAAGAATGTAAATGTTTTTATTTGTCAAATTATAATGCTTTATACATATAACTACTGTATTGCAAACATTTCTGTTCTTTAATTTTCCCTATCCAATAATCAATATTTTATGAAATTGCCATACTGTACACAGTGTATAGATTCCTGAGTGTTATGGTACTAGTAATTGCGGAAATAATATTTCAGTCATTAAATGTTGTGCATCAACATTGTCAAATGGCTTAAGAAAAATTACAGCTTAAAAATAATAATAAACACGTTATTTGCGTAAATATTTGAAAAACAAGTTAGCAACTTACCACGTGAGGTATAAAACGTCAACATTGCTATACAAAGTGGCCATATTGAATAGCAAGTGTCATTAGCGCTATCTTAACGCTGCAGCACAACAAACGTGATTTAAACAATTGCAACCGAATGTTTACCAATTGCTTAGTGAATTCTTTTGCGTGATACTTTTACGGCTATCAGAACCAACTTTAACTTATTTTTGACTATATTTAGGTTTTAACTTTCAAGATATTTTGAATACAGCTTTAATGTAAATATTGCAGTGTTGTTCGAAGATCAAAATTTTGTCTGAAGTTTGGAAACACTTCACAGTTTGCCAGAACGATAAGAAATTCGAAATATGTAATTACAGTAAGTACTCGATTAACAGACAGGTTACGTTCTCGGAAAATGTCAGTTATACAATACATCCGTTAATTAAGTCAAAATTATTTTTCGCAGGCAACAATATTTTTAAAAAAAATTTAGGTTCTATAACATTGCAAAAATGTACACATTTTGCGTAATATCTCAAAAACGGTGCACAGCAAGAAAAATCTTTACGGGACAAAAGTTGTTCGCAACAAAATAATGAACAAAAATCGTCTCTACAAATTTTCCCGTATCACTTACCGTTTCGAAGATGCCTTACCTTATTTCTCAATGTGTAGTAGGCCTTCAGTACTAGTACTACATATATTAACTTAAATATAAAAACATTTTCGGCTACAACCTATGTTTATTTCTACGTTTCGTTGTGTTTGTGGACGGACAACATGAAAGGATTTAAAAAATTTTAAACCATTTTTATCAGCATTTAGTAACGCCACACCCGACTATTACTGTACGACACATGACACTATCGTTTCACTTGTGTTAAAGTTACGTTCTGCAAATTTATTTAGAAAAAAATAGAAGTCTTTTACAAAAACATAATTTTGCTTTAGGCTACAAAATAACATGCAACATTTACGAACTTGACAATTTAAATCTCAACTATACCTTTATTTTGTTGCAAACACGCATGTTTCGGGCCATGTATGCGAGGTTGCCAGTTCAATTCAATATGATCTTATCAAGAATGTTTTCTTCCAATATAATTACACGAACAATTACGAATGAAGATGCAAACTATTACGCCACAATAGTACAACACAATCATAAATTGGCAAATATGCTGAAGTACTGTCTAAATTTTCAATCTTTAGAAATACATTTTATGCAAAAAAAAATTAAAACTGCTACAATAAAATAATAAAATTAAAATATCTGCCATAAAAGGTAAATTAATAACTGTCATCTTCACTACCAGACACGTGCTCCATGTCAGCCAAAACAAACAATATTATACAAATATGAACTTTAAAACTACCGCACGTAACTCCCATCTGGAACTGTGTATGTAGAGTCACGATTAAAGGGAAACTAGTTAGTCATAAAGCCGCTTGGAGTTATGGCATCCTTCTCAAGAAAAAATAGATTCTTGGTTTTCAGTAGCACCACACGTATTGAAAACTGATACCCACGCGCCCAACCCCATGTTACATCCCTCAGGCCACCTGCTCGGGATGGTATACAGGTCATGAGGGAGAGAGAGAGAGGGGAAAGCACTGTTGCCAGACGTATGCAAGAATGTAACGTGTCGTGTGTCTTTACACATCGCAGCCTGTACTACAGGTTGTTCGTGAATATGGTTCCTGCTTCCTAAAAATAGCAACTCCGTTGTTCGAATTAAAGGAAACAAAATGAAATGTCCGTTATTACAAATCTCCGTTAATCGAGGACAATCAAAAACGACTTCGGACCTTACTAAGCATTTTCAGAAACAGCATAAACAGCTAGCTGCTACAACAAGGAAACAAAGTGGATTCACGTGATCCTGACGATCCAAGCGACGTTCAATACAGTCTACATGAATTTTGACGTCTAGGCCCGTCACAGGAATGACAAACCTCGGAAATGAAAATATCTGGCTCCGGTACTCTAACATCAGCTGTATCTAATAAACTTAATGTGCCTGCTTCATCGACATCTAGTGAAGGTTCAAAAAATGCCAGATGTTTTCAGAGTACTTTACCATCATTATTTGATGCAAAGATGAAATTTAAGCCTGGTGACCATAGAGCAGCTGACATCACTCATCTCATTTGAAAGATGATATGTCTGGACAACCAGCGTTTGTGTGTGGTTGAAAACAAAGGATTCCACCAAGTCATTGAAAAACTAGAGCCTAGGTACACAATCCCTACCAGAAAGACATTTTCTGAGAAAATTATCCCAGAAATGTACCAGAAAGTTAGAGAGAGAGTTATTTTGCAGTTATTAAATGTTGAGTTTATTGGTGTAACTAACCACAGACACGTGGTCTTTGTCATCTAATGATTATATGAGTGTGAGTGTTCATTATTTAGACACATGTTTCCAGGCCTTTTAGCATACCATAAGCCCAAAAAAAGTGATAATAGTGACTTTGAATAACAATATAATGACTAAAAGTGATTTTTTCTAAAAAGTGATTATCAAAGCAAAAATGCAAATATTTAAGTGATCAAACTTTCATTACTCAAAAAACACGCAGTTCTTCACCAAAGTATGACTACTAAAACAGAAATCTATTAAAATTAAGTAAACATGATACTGTGGTCAATTAATTTACAACTAAGACACTTCATACAAAAATCTGCAATACACACACACAGTCTGCAGAAATGAATTTCAGCACTAAATAAATTTCATTGTTAAAATGAACAATAAAAATTTGCAACTCGCAACTCAGTCACAACAGAACACAACCAAATCAAGAATTATTAAGTTACATAGTGAGAGTGCACAAGTAACATATATTAAGTCTACTTTTTTGGGTGTTTTGAAAAAAAGTCTGATATAAATCTTGACTTGTTCTTGTCAATACTTTTTTGTA
>PNEQ01094912.1:19084-33245 GCA_003012365.1 Medauroidea extradentata
TTTTTTTTTTTTTTTTTTTTTTTTTTTTTTTTTTTTTTTTTTTTTTTTTTCAAATTTCTTAGTTTCTCTTCATCAGCAGCAATTTTATTTCGAACTTCTTCCATTTCTTTTATACTTGCTTCCTGTAATGCTTTTTTGCTTCTCTTCTTCCTTTACTTTGATTTCATCATCTTTCAATTTCTTTTCATTCTCAAGGTATGTTTTAAAGCTGTTATATGCAGCCCTTGCCATTCCCATAAGATTGTTTGTAATAGGGACAAACTGAGGCTTCATCTGACAATGTTTCATGCCACTTTTTACAGTCATGGCAGCATTTAGATTTCTTTCACACATTGACAATTTGTCATCTGTCAGGAATCTGGAAGACAACGAAAAACCACGTTCTATATTATCAGCACTACCATGGGACAAGGTCAATGCAGCCTTCACTACAATCGCCACAGTTGGGTACTTTGGTTCATAAATGTTGTTTTTAATTTTAAAAAAAATGGTTCCAGTAGTCGTCAATGCGTTCATCAGAGCCATATTTTTTCTCAAGCTGGAGCAATTTCCACTCATCTTGCAATGTATCCCTATTTATTTCCAAATGGAGAGCTTTAGCAAGAAAAACAATATACATGCAACTGTCTTCTGAAGTCCTCAAATTTGGTTGAATACAACGACAATATTCAAGAATTGATCCAGAATGTAATGAAGACTTGGATAAGATGTGCTTGCAAGCTTTAATAAAAAATTTCTGTGCACAGCTAACAAACTGAAATTTTTCTCTTTCACCTAACTTTGAGAGTTCTGTTGCAACTTCATCCCCACACAAAATATTTTGAATAGGAAGAAGGTTTTCTGGCGTGAAAATATTTTATTCTAGTTCCTTAATATTTTGAAGTTTGCACACTCTTCCCATCAGCACTTTCACTAACTGACTGAGTTTATCATGCAACAAATGTACTAGGACCTAGAGGTTATTCTTACTGAAGGAAAGATGTCACAGAACTAAAAATGTGAGCACTTAAGCAAACAAAAGAAATTTAAGCTTTCATTGTACTGTCCTTAATAAGATTGTGTATCCTCTTGTAACCCCTGATCTTAATCAAATTACTTTTCTTTTTGGGAATGAATGACAAGAAGTACTTTTGGACAGCTTCCTATTGTTCAACCAGTCTTCTTGCAGCTGCTTCAAGGGTAAGTCATCTTGACGCAACATGTTTTATAAAGCTGTGAGTTGGAATTCTGAGCTCCTCTTGAACCATTCTGTAGTCTTCTCGTCTAACAGGGCACCCTTAAAAAAATTCGTGAACAGCATATGCCAAGTCAGACACATCCTCTCCTAATTCTTGCAAGCCGGCCAAAAAAGCATTATGCACAGTAAGGATACTATACGTACCAATTTTTACAAGTGGTTTCCCTGCACAGGCATTTAATCTTCGCTGATAAGCCGCTCCACCTTCTTATTGACGTTAGGACCATCACTTCCAAGCATCAAAAGCTTACATTTTGGCAAACAAGCATCATTTATAACAACATAAATTTTTTTCACAAATTCTGCTGAAGTTGCACTACCGATAAAAAAGGTGTGCAAGTGATGAGAGGAAATCTGCTGTTTTTTCTCAGACCAATATTTTACACCAATCTGTAGCTCTTTGCAGCTGGCACTGTTAGTATTCATCGTAGCATAATAAATAATAAGCTTCCAGTAAGTTCTGTCTAAAATATGGAGCCAAAGCATACGTCAACAGATAATTAACTTTAACCCTACTAAGTGAAAAGTCTTCTGGAACACCATCACTGAACACACTGACAAAATGTTCTCCTATACCATCACATGAGGAGGCTGAGTAGTTCGAAATCACACACTTCATGACCCACTGAAGCTCAGCGTCTGTAGCTCTATCCCGGACACTATAAATCTGCACAGTTCCATTATTTGAGCCAGTGACATGGCGGTGCTCGAGCTGATGACAGCCGCAACTGACTTTAAGAAAGTTCTTGTCTGCATTCCTTTTTGTGTACCTCTGTTGCTGCAAGCTGACTGCTTGAAAACCTTTGGAAACTATACTAATACTGGAACAACAAAGACTACAAAATAATTCACTTTCGTTGTTTCTTTTACCCCTTCCCTTTACTATGTATCCATTTATCATCTTTTTTGTCCAACCAGTCATTTTTAAACTGCAACGCCCCATGTTTCAATTAACTATAAAAATTTGAATGAAATGCTAATTAGGTCCATAAGTATTGCATCGTAACTAAGTTGTCTCTCACAGTTTAAACACAACAAAAATGTAGACACATGAATTGCAAATAAAATTATTGTTTGTACTACTTAATCTTAAAATATCCTTGAGAAATTTGGCTTAATTGAAAGTTTAAATCCTTTTCCATGCAAAAACTTCTGGATTCAGTATTGTTTTATACTTCAATTTACGCATAAGCCGACTTATATGCACTGAATAATGCTGTCACAACAAAAAAACAAAACCACAATGATGACGAGTAATGCACACGATTCCGACTGCACACTTTCTCACATTCATACATTGGTAAACTTCACACCGTCCATTAACACAATGTTTAGTATCATGCATGATCTAATTATATGCATTATATGTACATCATGATATCACGCGTTGGCAGGAGGGATAAACTGTCTTGACTTGGTTTAGCTCACCACGGCCCGGCTCAACTCGCACGGCGTGGTGGCATGCTACTTGGCGCAACTCGGCACAGCCCGGCGGCGATTGCATGCTGTTGTGCACGGCCCGGCGGCACTTGATGTTTGTTGCTGACGTTAAAAAATGTGAGGCTATCACATGGGACAATACGGTATTTCTACTGTCAGAAAACACTTAATAATGTTTCCATGTGTACTAATTATTGTCAATAGTGACCAATTCTGTCAAATAGTGAGAGAATAGTGACTAGAATGAAAAAAGTGACTCGTAGTGATAAAAGTGACTGCCTAAAAGCCCTGAACTGTCCCTAAACTGTTTCAATCTCCTGCATGTACCGTATTTACTCGCATAATTTGCGCAATTTTTATCCAAAAATTTTAACTGAAAAATTGGGGTGCGCAAAATATGCGCGAATTTAAAAAAAATTTTGAGTGATTTTATGATCGGGAAAGAACAGAAACAGCCCCGTATTTACTCGCATTTTGTCCAATTACCGTATTTACCCATGTACCACCCGCACCTTTTTTTTCGCAAAATCCTTATCGAAAAGTCTGGGTGCAGGTCATACACGGAAAATTCCTAAAAAGTTGGGTTTTTCATATTTTGCAAACTCCTGAAAGGATTTATTTCAACCACACTACTCCTCTATTACACTCCTTTATTTTATGCCTGATGTAAAGTTTGATTCTATAAACATCTGGATTTTACGTTTTAACCGGGCTAACAATGATAATGGCGAGTGTGCGCCTAGATCCTTCTTCTTCAGACTCGGCCCGACTGTTGAGTGATTACCGAGGATCTAGGCACTCACAGCACGGCGTGTGCAAGCGCGGACAACTAGATGGAATAGTAGTGTTTCGTTGTTCCGCCAGAATGAGCCACTGTACAGCGCGCTGTTTAGTTACAGACTTCAACCGACAGAGTGCAGTATACGAATACGATGCCGTGGAGCGGAGCATTCATCTGCTGCCGGTGCCGGTTCGGCTAACCATTATTTTGATACGTGGGGCTCTACATTTTTAATTCAATTAATATTTAATTTAATATAATTACGTTTATATTCAAAGGGAAATTGAATTAGCACTAAATGTTGTGGGGGAAAAAACTTACTCCTCATCGCGCTCTTGATATAGTTACAGACAGCTGTCTACATAGATCAGATTGCTGCCTACTCGCCATTGTTTGATTGTTATTTACTGACAGTGACACATCGTCGGAGCTGAGCAATATTTACGTCTGGGGCATCATATTTTTATTCTTAATAAAATAATAAGACGTCTACATCTTTCATTTAATTCACGTTTCATTTTATTTAATTACAGTTTTATGCAAACTGCAGTTAAATTGGAACTAAATATTGTAAAAAAAATTTTTTCCTTGAGACCATGTTGAAATGGTGTGGTGCGGGTCTTACACGGGAGCGGGTGTTACCTGGGTAAATACGGTAATTTCTTTAGGGTTTAATTTGCCATTAACATTGCGTAAACCACGTTAAAATTCCACTCGCCGGCGCCGCTTGATGGCTAGTCAAGCTGTAGTGCAGCACATCTCATAGAACTGGCACCTGTGTACTGCGCAGTGAGCTGGCAACAGCACAGTGACTCACCAGTACATCTGCAGTGACTACCTCGTCCGCTTGCCAGGCACGTCTCTAGCCTGACAGCGCACATGTTTTGACGAGAAGGCAGCGGAACTAAATTACACTGAGCGCGCGCCGCACATATTTCATCTCCCGCCGCGCGAAAAACCTGCCGCGCAAATTATGCGGATTTTTTTAAATTCCTTAAATGATGGCAAAAGGTTAGGGTGCGCAAATTATGCGCGTAATTACGGTATGTTTGGAGGTAATTCACTTTAGAGAAGTAAGTCACACAGCTGAACATCTTGGTGATTTCATTACGAAAACACTGCAGCAATGGTGTTAAAAAGAGAAACCTGTTGCTATTGTATCAGAAAATGCAAGAAATATACAAGCAAGGCTTGAAATGTCACAACTTCAGCACACTGCATGTTTTGCCCATACCCTCCAGCTAGTGTTGAAAGATAGCTTTTTCACTAATAAAGCTGTAACAAATTTGGCTGCACAGTTGTCAGAAAACAGTGGATGTTTCACATCAATGGTTGATTCAGGATGAGCCTACGAGGTGGAATCCATCACTCCACATGTTTAAGAGATTGCAAGAGCAAAAGCTTACAGTCGTGCTGGCAGGGCAGCGAAATTGACTGCAACCCGGTGGAGTTTACTTGATTATTCCATTAAAGTACTGTAAGTGTTTGAGGCTCCTACAAAACAAGTGAGCTCATATAGTTACTGTAGTCTTTAGCATCTAACAAAAATTTTCATTGGGAGAGGGGGGGGAGGCAGGGAGGAAGGGAGGTCCCTAGATCTGAACCGGCTATTGATTTCTTTCCTTCACTATTAGTCTACACCATTAAGGCCTTTAATTTGAAAAAGTAATCGTTGAATGTTGATTTCTGTTCTTGTGGGTTATTCCATTGCTCACCACTAAAAGGTTTGAAAAATGACCTCCATGCTTCCTTAAACTTTGTTTTGAAATTGTTCGGACACACCCTATTTACTGAATTTTTTCACTTATAATGCGACCTCACATATAGTGTGAATGGCAACTTTGAATCACTCAAATCGGAAAATAAAATTGCATGGCCGTATAATGTGATACAGTGAACGCTGTGCGCCGAGGCTCGGGCCGTGCGAGTAGGTAGTGAGGCAGCCGGCGGCACGAAAGATCTAGAGAGCACAGCATGCGAGCAAACGATGGGGCAAGTGTAGGTGGAAAGCAGCGGAGGAAAGGAATAATGCAGACCAGTAACGGTAAACAAGACGATGGGAAGCGAGTCTAGAGGAAGGGGCGGTTGGAATACACACACTGTGACGTCAGTGTTGTTGCCACAGTTCCCAGACCTACGCTAGTAGCCCGCATCTGCTTAGCTGGCATCAGGACTGGCTTTGCGTGTATTGCACCTACATTATGTCTACGTGGTTATAATAGAAGCACCACTGGAATGATTTTAACAAGTTTATATACGTTCACGCTATTACTACCTCTCAACCAAAAAAAATAAAATTTCAAAAGAATATTTTTTTTCGAAAAACTGAAAGTTTCAATAATTTTTTTCTCAAAAACAAACATTTATTGGGGTACTATATATTCCCAGCGACGTAATGTCAATGTCTTATAAACACATTAAAAAAGTTTCACATTTATACTTTAACGTATATGGTAACATTTGTGGATGAATGATGATGCAGTGCTGATTATTCATCTGCTTACGTGAAACTTATACACGCGTTAAAACAATGGCACAGTATACGTTCTTCGAAACATCGCGTACAAATTTTTTTGTGTGTGTACAAAAGAAAATAATTCTCATCTAAATGCTAAGTTTTATAAATAACGCTAACTTGCAAACATAACATGGCTGCGTTGGGCGGAACTGCTACAGCCAGGAGACAAAGGTGGCACAATTTTCTTTCTGTGTACACGCGTCGATAGAGTCGACTCAGCGCAAAGTATCGATCTCTGCGTATCGCTGTGATGCTTGCTCCGTCAGGATTATCGTTTCCGAGTTTCGCAGCAAGAGCGCACCACCCGATGTACGGGACACAGCGTACAACTGAATCTTTCTCGCAACTCTTGATGTTCACTTCCGAGCGCACCGAATTGTTTATGTGACGGATTCTGCATACGTATTGCAGTTTTTGTCATAACGTACAAAACCGTGAAAATGCTGTCGTATTAAACGAATTAATTAACGTTGTATTTGATAAAATAATTGACGGTGCACAAAAATACTGTCGTTATGACCGTATTTTCGTCTTAACGAGGTTCCGCTGTACCTCCAACCCAGCCATGAGACAGCGTCGCGCAAAAACAGCAGACCTACCACCTTTCAAAGATGAAAGATCAGGAGGATTTAAACTATGAAACTGGTTTTTTATACCTATTTCATTTTTATGACATATTACGAACAACATTTAACGAATACTTTACTGTAATTCCTTTGAGAAATATAGATTGAGAGAAAATTACTTACCAAATGTCTATTTAGTTTTTCTTCATTGTTGTTGTTGCAGATTTAGCTCTGTCTAGGAATGGGGTATCAAACTTCTGCTCGAAACAATTTCCCTGTTGTGTGGACTTTATTGTTAACAGTTTTTCTAATGTCTCGCCAATAAGCGATGCAATAAACTGAGTCTTTGTTTTTGTGACCTGACTGAAACCACGCTCACATTCTGCGTTGCTGTGTGGGAGGGTCAAAATTGCAAGCACAACAGTAGCCAGTTTATCATACTTCAGAATCCCATCTCCAGCTGACATTCTACCAACTAAAGTCCACTTGACATCCATTCTTTCCTCTTTTACAATTTCTTGGGGTAGGTCTTCAAATTGAAACATACAGAACTGTGACTGCAATACATCTACCTCTTTGTCAAAGTCTTTTGCATGAACATACAAAATTCTTGGGAACTTATCAAGAAAGAACTTAATGTTAGAAAATGATGCACTACTAATAGATGAAATTTCTGCTGCTTCAGCATTAATTAGAACCTCATTCTTCAGTGGTAATTTATGCAGTATATAATCACACACTGTGGAAAAATACTTCCTTATTGAGGTAAAAAATATCACTTTTTCTTCTTGCTTCAATGTTTCTACAACTTTAGTAGTGGCACTACCTATTACTATTTCAGTGTCATCCTTCTGATTAACTTTGCTGTGATAATCAAGTTCTAAAACTTACGATGCAGATTTCACAACAGCAGGCTTAACAAATTTTGATAACAGATTTTGCAGCATACTAAGTAATACTGACCTGAGTACATGGATTTGGGGTGTATTTGACTGAAGGTTTACATTTGGTTTTTCAAATGCTGGTAAAACATTTGAAAGAAAAAGGCAGAAAGCCCTGTTCAAATAGGAAGACAAAAACATAAATAGCCTTTCTTCACGAGACAGATATGAATTTCCTGAAGTGTCCTCATGCTTTGATTTCTTCACATTGCTTGTGCACGTGGTCTGTGATTCTGGGCACCTTTTCTTGCCTGAGGAATTTGTTGGCTTGCTTTTTTCACATTTGTCTAAACCAACAGAAGAACCTGAAACTTCGCTAGTGTCAAGATTCTCGCTAAGTTTGGGAATTCTGTAAGATTGCAAACTAACATTAGGCCCCTTATCACAGTTGACCACACTTTTAAACAGGGTAGTTAGAGGGGCCCATTGCTGTAAAACTCTAGTTAAACACTTGCCAAGGGAAAGCCACCGTGTACAAACGTGTTACAGAATTTTTCTGATTTCAGTGTAATGCAGTTCTTGAAATTGAATCAATTTTTCATTTCTTTTAGCACTCTTCTTTAGGTAAAAATAGATGACAATCAAGTACTCATCCATACTGACAGGAAGGCATGCTGCACCCTTCCCAGCTGCTAAATTAATTAGGTGGCATGGGCACCCTACCACAATCAAATTTACAATTTCCCTCTTTAGCACACCAGCCACACCATTTTTTAGGCCGACCATAACTGGTGCATTATCCGCACTAAGAGCCATGCAATTGGACAAGGGAATTCCGCACGACTTAAGATTGGTAAGTAAAAGTGTGTTGATGTTCAAACCAGTGGCGTTGCCGACTAAAGCGGGAACTGAAAGCAAACAACTTTCTATTTTCAAGGTTTCTGGATTATAGAGCGTCACCACAATCGGATACAGCTTTAAATCACTTTGGTTGCTGCAATCAGTAGAAACAGAAAACGGAGTATTCTGCAAAGCAATCACTATCTTTTCTTTTTCCCTATTTCCCATTTCACTAACAATTGATGCGGTTTTTGTCCTCGTACAACTGTATTTCTTTGCTATGTGGCTGTCTGGGAACATCTGCCTAAACAACGGACCTGCGTGGTCGGCACACGTGAACGGAAGGTTATGTTCGACAATAAATGCAGTGAACAAACATTCTGCACGTCTTACGTTTTCGTTGTCTCTATTAACACAAAAATCCAATTTACGGTTTTTTCTCCACGCACCCGGCACTGTCTTTATGTTTTTTAGTGTTCACGTGTTTGACAACATCACACTTCCCACCATGGGATACTGAAAAGTCGCACCTACACAACTTGCAAAATGTGAACGTCGCACCGCTTCTCGACTCTACTATTGAAGGAAATTCACACGAATATGCACTTTTGATACAGCATCGTATTTCTTTGACATTTTTCCGAAAGACCAAGCACGTTTATTTTAATCAAAACATCAAACAAACAAATCTGCCATTTTCTACCACACCACGACTGTCGACTATTTACGAGTTTTTGACCACGTAAGGAGATACTTTTGAACAAGTTACGATAGCCACACTGTATATATATATGTGTGTATATATATATATATATCTATATATATATATCTATATCTATATATATATATTACATCGATACTCACGCCAAAATCATCTTGCATATCGACCAACCGCAAAACAACATTTAAATATTTTTTTAAAGAGCGTCCTAATGAAAAATCTGGTGATTTATCACACAAAATCGGGAAAGCATGAGATAACCTCAAAAATCAGGAGTCTCCCGCCTAAATCGGGAGGGTTGGTAGGTCTGAAACAGCACATAGATTCCCGGGATTATTTATCCTTTTGCGCACCAATATAATGCGACCTCGCATATAAAGCAAATAGTGATTTGGGACCACTGAATTCTGCAAAAAATTATCGCATTATATGCTAAAAATACGGTACCAGAATGCCACATTACTAGACCCAAGAAGCTCCATAAAAGGACAAAAATGACTTGGATTTGGCAAAGTCAAGGCTGCTGGCGGAAGCAAACATAGTTTTCCAAAGTACAGTACTTAAAGAAATGTTTTTGTTTATTTACAGTCACTATTTTACCAGGTAATTTCTGACTCGTTATGTTATAACAGTACCCTATACTTTGTTTCAGGTTGAGGAGAGTACCCATCCAGAAACAAGGGAGAAACCTGGAAAACAATTAGAAATTTGGTCACAGGATAGTAGTTTATTTGGCAATGCTTACAGAAGCTCCCACAAAACAGCTGAAAATGAGTGTGTCACTTACTTTGCAGAAAATGTTTTGCCCAGCACATCTGTCGCAGAGTACTGAAACTCTTGAAAAAAATTTCCAACTTTGCAGTTGTTGGCAAGAAAGTTTCTGTACCTTCCAACTTCGACAGTTTGAAGTGAAAGAATTTTTAGCACTGCTGGAAACATTTGTGATGTCAAGCATAGTAGGCATGATCTTGTTCATTATTTTCAGATTTAAATCTTCTTGCTATTTATTCGTATGAATATCTTCTTAACCAAACAAATACATATAGTACATTGCTTACATTTTTTAACATATTAAGTAAATTCCTATATACAATATTTTAGGCTCACATTAACATTAGTATGGCCTTAATATTAACTAGTTATTAAAATCGTAGGTGGCTAGCAAAACCTGTAAAAAAATTCCCTGAATTTTCCCCAAATTTCCAGGTCAACTGCTCTTATTTCCCTGACAAACAAAATATCAATAAAATTAACCACGTGGTATAATCGTGACAAAAATTTTTTTTTGGGTAAATATTAAGAATCGCTTCTCATCGTGTACCAACCAAACTATTGATTTTAGACATATAGTTTATTTATGGAAATTGTTTTTAGGGACGTTATAAGTAGTGCTATGTAAAATAACGTTTTGTTAGGTTAAGCAAGGTTGTTAGGTCAGGTAAAAAATTTTTTATGTACTACGACTACTAATGTCTTTCCATGCGTAAAATTTTTGGTAGGTTGCCTAATTTAGGTTAGGAAACCAAATATAATGTTTGTAACCTAATTTAACATAAAGCAACCTAACCTAACAAAAAAAAATACATAGGACTACTTATGTCCATATAAACATTTTTCACAATAAACTATATGTCTAAAATCAATAGTTTGGCCAGTAAAAGATGAGTAGTGATACTTAATATTTTTTTTGTAAAGCTGAACACTATTAATCAACATAACTTCACCTTGCAGAAATTATATAATATCTTCATTATTTACAAAGCGACAAAGTCCTATAAATATTCAAATACAAAAATTTTTACTTATGTCAATTCACTTTCCACTTTTAAAACGCTGTTGTAATGGAAAGAAAAGCTCTCGATACCAGAATTAAAATCATTTAATAAGTTGTCTAAAACAGATTTGTAATACCTGGTCACTCCACCATCACTCTTTGAATCCCAAAATCATACTGTAATGTGCACTTGATGTTTTTAAAAAACTTTGTTCAATGATTTGTCAAAACAAACTACAACTTTCTTCCCCTCTAACAATTAACTTATTTCATTCATAAAATACGACTCAACCGACAACGATAACAAACGTATCAGCATGCGGCAAGTTGAAGAACAAAAGCAAACTGAGAATCCTATGTTGCCAAGTTCACACCTTCAATTTCTACTACGAACTCTTGGGGAAAAAGACCACAGCCCCACGTTATTTACTAAAAATTCATTAAAATTTACGGCATTTTTCAAACAAGAAACACCACGAGAGATTAATTTTCTACCACTGCGGAAACTTGAAAACACCACAACACATTGTCAAGGAAAACTAATAGTCTCACAACACTGGCGGGAACCACTGAAAATTATGGTACAAAACCGCAAAAATATCGTATTTGAGACGTAAAACAAGTACCACGCGTCAAATCCACTGTTCCACACAACTACAATATCGGTACGAAAAAATATTATGGAACTATAAAATTGGTACATGTACCAAGAAAATAGTATGTTGTGTTTGCGGAAATGTTCGTTTACCAAATTTTTAAATTCCAGGTTTTTTCAGAGAATTCCCTGACCTTTCCCTGATTTCTCCAGACATCTTAAATTCCCTAACTTTACCCGGTTTTCCCGGTCGCTCGCCACCCTGAGGACATAAAATGTGGAATCGGAATCGAAAAAAATTGGTGAATCGAAATCGGCATCTAGAAAATATTAAATTGACCCATCCCTAATTTCTATTACAGTAGAACCCTGTTATGTTATAACGTTCTTTAAGCGACCTGTGACAAAAATGTTATATGCAGGATAATGTCATAAGAAGGAATCATTATTTTTACACCAATAAATGAATAACACACAAAAGTAACTTAAAATTTGAAAGTTTATGTACACACAGTAAATAAGCCTATAAATAGACTAAATGAGGCAATAGTTACTGTGCCGTCAGAAACATGATTAATACACACTGTCCATACCTGATAAGAATTGCATTATTTGACAGATCATAAAAAAATAGGGCTACGTAAACAAAAAAAACTATGTATCTTTCCAACACCAAGTCCTTTCCAGCTGACAGTCAAAACATGTCAACAGTTAAGGTATAGTATCATTGCAATAGAATCCAAAGAGTATGGTTTTCATTTTTTATTTTTTTTATTTTTAGATTTCAGACAAGCAACGTAATTTGTTTTCTATACTGGCTGCACAAAATTCTTACCAGTGTTATGTGGGCAATTTTAATGAAAAATTATTTCATATTATAGCAATTGAAAAGCCAACTTTTCAATAGTTCAGTTAATATAACAACTCAAAATTTTACATCATTTACTGTATACTTTCCTAGGTATACTCAAAATTTTAACATTTAATGGCATAACAAAAAACTTGTGTGGGTAACTTATCTATTTTTTAATTTCAAATAGATATCTAAAAAAATTTAAATATAGTAGCTTATTTGGTTACAACAAATTGAAGTTGCAAGAGCATACGACAGTGCATACAAACATCTTTAAACTAAAAATATATACATAAAATAATTCATGAAAGCATTAATTCAATTATTTTTCTTGTTGCTTTCAATTTGGTTCTGCACTATAAAATCATAACGTTTCATGTAGCAGACTACCGAAAAAACTTACCTTTGTGGGTAGGGCCTACCTTCGAAATATGTGTTATTTTCACATTACTATCAAAGTCGTCCGACTCACAAAGCTTAAAAAGAAAAATATCAATGCCGTGCGACTCACAAAACAATAAACAGTAGAACCTCGATCTAACGACACTCGACGGTTCCCGAGAATTGTGTCGTTAGATCGATGATGTCGTTAGATCCGACACATTCAATTTTGACCCTCAAAAAATAAAAAATTAATTTTAAATTGCTTTTTTTTTTAGTTGTCTAACTGTCGCTGGCATATACCAAAATAGTTCTTTAAATTAATTTTTGATTTATTTTAATAGGCAGATGTCTCCTGAATAAAATGATACCATATATGTCTATATGTATCCTCTCCATGTGCCCAAAATTTTTAAAAACCGTGAGCGGCGCAAAGCTTTACCGAGCCAACTAATTAAATAGGCTACGTAGTGCGTGACGTGAAGTGGGCGCTACAGTGAGACGTTGCTCCGCCTGACTGTAATGTTTCTTCATTTTATCTGAATATGACTTAACAAAATATAAATATTATTTAACAAGTTGAAGTCTTCTGAATAGAAATATATATGCTCCAATGCTGAGAATTATCTCAAACCACCACAGAAAATGTAAACATTGCGAGGCCACGCGAGGTGAGCGTCGTAGCCCTACTAAATGTCATTTTTTGCAAAAGTCCTAAAGTTTATTAACAAAATGAAAATATTATTTAACAATTTGAAGTCTCCTGAATAGAAATATATATGACCCAATGCTGAGAATCATCTCAAACCACCACAGAAAACTTAAAACATTGCGAGGCGACGCGAGGTGAGCGTCGCAGCCCTACAAAATGTCATTTTTTGCAAAAGTCATAAAGTTTATTAACAAAATGAAAAAATTATTTAACAACTTGAAGTCTCCTGAATAAAAATATACATGACCCAATGCTGAGAATCATCTCAAACCACCACAGAAAACGTAAACATTGCGAGGCCACGCGAGGTGAGCGTCGTAGCCCTACTAAATGTCATTTTTTGCAAATGTCAAAAAGTTTATTGACAAAATGAAAATATTATTTAACAATTTGAAGTCTCCTGAATAGAAATATATATGACCCAAAGCTGAGAATCATCTCAAACCACCACAGAAAACGTAAACATTGCGAGGCCACGCGAGGTGAGCGTCGTAGCCCTACTAAATGTCATTTTTTGCAAATGTCAAAAAGTTTAATAACAAAATGAAAATATTATTTAACAATTTGAAGTCTCCTGAATAGAAATATATATGACCCAATGCTGAGAATCATCTCAAACCACCACAGAAAACGTAAACATTGCGAGGCGACGCGAGGTGAGCTTCGTAGCCCTACTACGACACAATAAACATGCACTGGAAAAATTAAACAATTGTAAACAGAGCATACACAAAAACATGACCTGACATTAATGCAGAGAACGATGTGTGCTTACATATCAGATGTTACTGTTCTGTGGTGAAGTTCGTTGAAGTGAAGCATAACACTTTACCACTGGCGAATGCCAATAAGGCTCTCCTGT